>CAUYON010097907.1:0-10857 GCA_963573935.1 Arctocebus calabarensis | reverse complement strand
GTAGAGTGAAAGTTTGATCTCTTCTGACCCTATATGAATACCCTTGATCACCATTTTTTCCCTAATTGCAATGGTTAAAACTTCCATTACCATGTTAAAGAGCAATGGAAACAATGGGCAACCTTGCCTGGTTCCTGATCTAAGTGGAAATGATTTGAATTGATATTGGCTGTGGGTTTGCTGTAGATGGTCTCTATTAGTTTAAGAAATGTCCCTTCCATATCAATTTTCTTGAGTGTTCTGATCATGAAGGGATGCTGTATATTATCAAAAGCTTTTTCTGCATCAATTGAGAGAATTATATGGTCTTTATTTTTTAATTTGTTTATGTGCTAAATTACATTTATAGATTTATGTGTATTGAACCAGCCTTGAGACCCTGGGATAAGGCACACTTGGTCATGGTATATAATTTGTTTGATGTGTTGCTGGATTCTGTTTGCTAGGATCTTGTTGAATATTTTTTTATCAATCTTCATTAGTGATATTGATCTATAATTTTCTTTTCTTAATGGGTCTTTTGCTGGTTTGGGGATCAAGGTGATGTTTGCTTCATAGAATGTGTCGAGTAGTATTCCTTCTTCAACTATATTTTGGAAAAGGTTGAGCAATATAGGTAATAGTTCCTCTTTAAAGGTTTGGTAGAATTCTGACATGAAGCCATCTGGTCCTGGGCTTTTCTTCTTAGGGAGATTTTGTATATTGATGTTATTTCAAAACTTGATCTAGGTCTGTTCAACATTTCCATTCGATTCTTGCTAAGTCTTAGAAGGTGGTATGCTTCCAAGTATTGGTCAATTTCCTTCAGATTTTCATATTTCTGAGAATAAAGTTTCTTGTAATATTTGCTAAGGATTTTTTGAATTTCTGAAGAGTCTGTTGTTATTTAGTCTTTACCATTTCTGACTGATGAAATTAGAGATTTTACTCTTTTTTTCCTGGTTAGGTTAGCCAAAGGTTTATCTATTTTATTGACCTTTTCAAAAAAACAACTTTTTGATTTATTGATTTGCTCTATAATTCTTTTATTTTCAATTTCATTTAATTCTGCTCTAATTTTGAGCAGAATTTCTTTTCTTCTGCTCAGTTTGGGGTTAGAATGTTCTTCCTTCTCCAGTTGCTTAAGATGTCCCAATAAGTTGTTAACTTCCTCTTTTTCTGTTTTTTTGAGGAAGGCTTACAGTGCTATAAATTTCCGTCTTAGGACTGTGTTTGCAGTATCCCAGAGATTCTGATAATTTGTGTCTTGATTGTCATTTATTCTCTTCAAAGACCCATCTATCCTTCAAAGTTTCTGGGTGAGTTTACTTTTGTGAAGGATTACGCTGGTCATTATGGAGAATAGGTCTGAGAATATCTTGCAGAGCTTGTTTAGTTACAGCAAATTTCTTCAACATGTGGATGTCATTAAAGTATTTAATTTCTCCCTTATAAATGAAACTCAGCTTAGTTGGGTATAGGATCCTAGGTTGAAAATTACTTTCTTTTAGGAGATTGGAAGTTGATAACCAGTCTTTTCTAGCTTGAAAGCTTTGATCAGGGAGATCTGCAGTTATTCTAATATTCTTCCTCTTGTAGGTGATGGATTCCTTACGTCTGGCTGCTTTCAGAAATTTCTCCTTCATATTAACTTTAGTGAATTTAATTATGAAGTGCCTGGGGATGACTTATTCGGGTTGAGTCATGCTAGGGTTCTGAAACTGTCTGCTAAATGAATTTCAGAATCTCTTGGCATGTCTGGAAATTTCTCTTTCATAATCTCATAAAGAAGAGACTCTGTGCCTTGTGATGCCACTTCCTCATTTTCGGGTATCCCTATAAGGTGAATATTGGTTTTCTTTGTGTTATCTCAGAGCTGTCTGAGAGAATGATCTGTTTTTGCCTTCCATTTGTCTTCCGCTTTGTAGGTTTGGGAGCGTTTGAAAGCTTTGTCCTCAATGTCAGAAATTCTTTCTTCTGCTTGCTCTATTCTGTTGCTGAGGGATTCTACTGTGTTTCTCAGATCTTTGAGCACTGCAACTTCTTGTCTCAATGTGTCAAAATCTTTGGTCATTTTTCTTTGAAATCGTTCAATTCTTGTGACATCTTTTGGGTCATCTTTTGGATTACTGCTTGAAATTCTAATTCCATCCTTTCCTCCATTCTGCTGATCTTATTTGCTATCCAGACTCTGAATTCGATTTCTGACATCTCCGCCATTTCCTTATGCAAGGGATCTACCTTGTTGTTCCTTGGAGAAGTCGATCTACTCTGATTATTCATATTGCCAGAGTTTTCCATTGATTCCACCCCATGATTATTTTTTGCCATTTCCTCTGGCAGTCCTCAGAGTTGGGGAGGCGTGTCTCCAAGATTGGACCCTGGAGGGATCACTCTATTGTTGGAAGATATTTGTATGTAGTGACCTAGTGTAGCTACTCTGGGGCTGCCCCAGCCAGGGAGTTGTGGCTGTGGGAGCAGCTCTGGAGTGGAGCGTGTCACACATGGGTCCTGCAGCAGGGCTATGGTTGGTGCCACAAGATATAATCAGTAAAGTGAAGATGTAACCCACAGAAAAGAGGAAAATATTTGCAAACTTAGCAGTTGACCAGAGGTTAATATTCAAAATACATAAGGAACTCAACTCAATTGCAAAATATCAAAAAATCAGATTTTAAAATGAGCAAGATAACTGAATAGACATTTCTCAAAAGAAGACCGAGAAATGTGCAACAGGTATATGAAAAAATGTCCAACACCACTAATCATTAGGGATATGTAAATTAAAACCACAATGCCACTTTAAGCTAGTTAGAATGGCTATCATCAAAATAGTAAATGCTGGTGAGGATGTGGAGAAATGGAATCTCAGAAGAGGGTAGAGAGGAATGGGGAGTGACTAGAGTTTGGTCATTGGGTACAAATTTAGAGTCAGATAGGAAGAATAAGTTCTGGTGCTCTGCTGACAGTAGTATGTCTATCATTAATAGTGATGTATATTTCAAAATAGCTAAGTAAGAGGATTTGAATATGCTCACCAAAAAGAAATGGTAAAAGTTTGGGCGCCCAACGTGCTAACTATCCTGATTTGATCATTATATAACTATATTAAAACATCACATTGCACCCATCAATATGTACAATTATGTCTATTATGTGTCACTTAAAAATAAAACTTTAAAAAATCAGAAAATAAAATATTCTTTTGTGGATGACAAATTGTATGATTGCCCTACGATCTCTGGAGACAAAACACATGTGACTTCCTTCCAGTTTTTAGAAAGGTGGTTGGGATGTCATAAAGGCCTCGAAACTGATCCAGAAGCTACAGGAAGTGATTCTCAGCCTCTGCCTGTAGAGTTGACAGTCCATCAGTCAAGAGAAAGTTTTCATATCACGTTATGAAAATAGTTTTATTTTAGTAGATAATTGTTTACTTCAGTAGACAGTAAAGGCTTCTGAGTATTAACTTTATTCTGAGCTCTGAAACTTATTCCAAATAATTCAGAAAAAACGAGTGTGGTGAAGAGGGGGCAGAGACAAAAAGAGAAAATATTTAAAACAAATATTTCAAGACATTACAATTAATGAAGTACTTTTTCAACTTTTTGTGTATTTTAATACTTTGAAAATACAAAACAAAAATAACCAACTAAAAATGTGACTATCATAAGGATAGAATTATGTGTGGTTAAGCAACGAAGTCAGTGGGGCCCAGCCATTCTAATGTAGGTGATAAGAAGTTAATGAGACTGCTCTTTACACTCACAAGCTGGTGAACCCAAATGCCCATCACATTTGTAAAATGCCGACCTATATGAGCTACTCAAGTCACCTAATTTTTTGTAAGAATTTTCCTGTTCCTCTAATACCAGCTGGCCAATAATGCCTCTGCATTGCTGGCCTACCCCCTTGCAGGACTGAATCCAATTCTCTATTTTCTCAACCTGCTGCACCTAACATATATTGTCTTGGAACTCATTTCCTCTGATTCTAAAGCCCCATTGTACATCACCAGGTAAGATTTTCTGATAAGGACATACTGGCCCTAATTTTATCTAAGCCTGGGTTGGAAAAAAAAAATGTTAAGTGGTAGACATGGAATACAGATCCAGCTGTGTACTCTAGAGTTTCAGAAATCTGAAAGGAGATTTAGGTTTGCTATCCCTGAGAGTAAAGTAAGTGCTCAAAGCTTAACTTTGGAGTCCCTGATTCCAGGCCTGACTGCCTGGAACCCAGGCTAGGAGTCAAAGAACCACACAGAATAACCAGTAGGTTTAGAGCCCCAGGTAAGTCAGTTTTTGCTTACAAGTTGTAGGGCTGGATCTTTATTATTCTTATCTTTATAATTTTTATTTCAGAATATTATGGGGGTATATATTTTTTGGTTACATGGATTGCTTTTGTACCTCTTAAGTCATGTGAATCTTCTTTTGATCAGGGGTGAGTAAGGTACAAAAAGGTTCAGGGTTACCATGGGCCCCAGAAATCTAATGCAGGGGAGTGGGTACAGGAATGCAGCTTCACGGAATACAGAATCCATCCTAAATGAAACAGTTAAGTTTATTAGCAAATAACATTAAGGTTGAAATTCCTCATTCCTCCCTATCTCACTCCACAGTGAGGCAATGGAACACAGTAATACAGAACAGGGAATAGCCGATTTATCTACATGTTAATTACAATAATTACTGGCCTGGAGAAAATCTTTTAGTTAAACTGAAATATTTCATAAACATCATTGGGAGGATTTGTGGGAGGATTTGTGTGAGGTTAGCATTCTTCTAGCATTGAGGGGCCTTTATTAGGATCTGCATGATTTTTGAGTAGAGAATTAACACTCATTTAGGCTGACAGGGGAATCAGTAGCATGGGACAGTGGCAAGGGAGACAAGAAAAGATGTCCCATGAAGGTCACAGTAACAATGTCTGAAGAAGGTGATTAGGTAAATGATGAGAATGTGATAAGTCCAGACTAGGTCCTTGACTTCCACAGGCCCAACATCTCTTTAATGTGCAAGGTTCATTCAGTTGACAAACAATGAACTTATTAGGGATGTTTTTACTGGCAGGAAAAAGGCAAGGGTGCAAAGAAGAGGAAATTGTGCGAACTGTGTGGGAAAAGATAGTTATAGAACTAGCCACACTGCAACTAAAAAGTACCCTGAGATCTAATGAGAGATAAGCCTTTGTAAGAGATCTCATCAACAAAGATTCTCTAAGTGTACTATCTGAACCTGAAGCGTCAGTGTCAGTGAGATTTATTATAAAAAAGTGTAGTCTCAGGCCTAGTAACAAGACCTAGTGAATCAGAAATGCTGAGAGTGAGGCCCAGCCATCTATGCTTAACAAACCCTCCAGGTGATTTTAATGCACATTATAGTCTGAGAATCATGGGTGAGCCCCAGATTCTATGTTCTTATAAGGGGCTACAGGTCATGTCAGATCCTGAGGTTCAGAGAGGTAAAAAGAGAATGCAAGGACTAATAAAATACTGGATCCTGCTCTCAGGGAACGAGATGTACGTATGAGACAGGATAAAGCGAGCATGAAGTGTGTGCTAATCAGATGAGCTGCTCCACTAGGACAGCAAGGCAGAGATGTTCATGAGAAAGAATTAGTGATAAACTCACAGTTAGAACAACTCTGAGCAGAGGCCAGGACGTGGAAGTCGATGGGGCAGAGACTACCCTTCTGTATGCATTGTGTTCTTCCAACTTTAAAAGTAAAACACTCCTTATGCTTTCTTCCCTTCCTATCTACCAATATATTACAGGAAAAGATGTTTTTAAAAGTAAAGCATTGCATTTCACTGCCCCCTGACATCTAGGCATAGCCAGTGAGGTATAAGGTTGAATTGTGAGTTAGAACATCGGGATGGCTTCTTAAGAAGATATAGCTAGAAAATAAACAAATTCTTTTTGACTCTCTTGTATTTTTGCCTGAAATATAGATGTGATGGCTAGAATTCCATTAGGTATGTTTTGTCCTTGATGATAGAAGCTGCTTGCTAAAAACCGTGGACAAAAAGAAAAGTTGGGGTGAAGGCCAGGGAGAGAGACCTGGGAATGCAGCATTCCCTCACAGCCCTCAGGAGCCGACCCTGCTGACATCTCTGACACCTTGATTTCAGACATCTAGCCTCCCGGACTGTGAGATAATAAATTTATGCTGAATAAGCCAACAACAACAACAAAATTTCTTGACTGTCCATCATCCAAACTTTTTGTAAAGTGATCATAGTTATTACCACCAGTTGTAAAAAATTTCTAACTCAAACAGTCCGGAAGTTCATTCTGGAATGAGAGAACAACGGAAGCCAATGCACAAAGCTGTGAATGTTCACAACATAGTTGGAGACCATGGTCATGAGCTTAGGAGAACTGGAGAGTGAGGCGTGGAGAGTAATTCGCAGGGAGGAAGGCAGAGTGAGACTTCCGGACTAGCAGAAGGAGATGATAGAAGGAAAGTTTCTTCAGGGAGATGGGAGGTTCTCTGTCTCCCAGATGTGTTTTCTATAGACACCAAAACTCAACAGACCTCCAATGGAA
This sequence comes from Arctocebus calabarensis, assembly GCA_963573935.1. Classification (NCBI taxonomy): domain Eukaryota; kingdom Metazoa; phylum Chordata; class Mammalia; order Primates; family Lorisidae; genus Arctocebus; species Arctocebus calabarensis. Next base: position 4,327 of record CAUYON010097907.1, on the reverse strand, counting down.
TTTGTCATCCACCAACATCATCCTTCCCATGTCTGCTGCTCGTTCTGTGAATTTCCTCACCATTCACTCAGTTCCACAAACCAGAACATGAGTGGTACACAAGATTCTTCTCCTGGTCTGCAAAGGCTGAATGTCAGCTGATTTCAACAAACCATAACCTAAGAAAGCTTGTTCATACCTCCGCCTTTTATCCACTTTTGTCACCAGCATCAAAACTACAACAGTTTCTTATTTTATCGCCTTGTTTCCAAATTAATGGTTTCCATTCCAGGTCGTATACTATAACCAAAATGACATTTTAAAAGGCAAAATCGATAATACTGGTTAAACCCTTCAATTCCAAAGTATTACCTGCAGTAATATTCCATTGTATTCAAATTGATGTTAAGAAGGGAAAAAGAAATATTTGCATGTTTCAGATACTTATGAAAAATCCCAAATTTAAGTTAAAGTTTCTTTACTTTTCAGCAGTTTTAATAAGACAATATACAGTGTGTAACTCCAAAAATGTTATTAAATATATTGGTTTTTGTACCCTCTAGAAGAGCACCTTGTGAAAATTGGAAACTGACAACTAAAAATGTGAAAGCCAACCTCCTTGATTTGGAAATCAGATCTCCAATCTCTCCCACCAGCTGTCTTGCCAGGATTCTCCCACCTACCCCTGCCGTGAGTTTAATCCTGCAGTCACCTGGAAACATTCCATTGCCTACATATCATTCCTGAAAACTATTGCTGTCCTTTGATTCTGCTGTCTTCTGCTGAAAATGTCCTCCATTTTCCAAATACTGAAATTCTCCCCTTGAAAAACAGAGCTCAAATGTCAACTCCTCTTGGAAGACTGTCTACCTAGTTCTTTCCCCCCACAGTTCAAAGCAGAATTTTTAGCTTCTGTATTTTCTTTCAAATTTCCCTGCACATCTTTATCAGAGAGAGTATAGATGCACTCTACCCTAAGGAGAGCTAGGTGTAGATAAGTACATGTAGTTTGCTTCTACAACTAGGCTGAAAGCATCTTAAAGCATCTTAAGCCTGAAAAATGTACCATACCCATCTACCTCTTTATCTAGCTATCCAGTATTGAAAACAAACATTTTAAATACAAAAGAGGTGTAGACATTAACCTTGCAAAACTTATTTGTAGTTGGTTCATAAATTCAATTTATGGTAGAATCATATACAGGTGCAATGGCTCTTAATTACTGTATCCTTTTATGAAATCATCAGGCCAAATACTTTAGGCAAATAATTCTTTTTTTTTTTTTTCTTTTTTGAGAAAGAGTCTCACTATGTCTCCCTCGGTAGAGTGCTGTGGTGATGTAGATCACAGCAACCTCAAACTCTTGGGCTTAAGCGATTCTCTTGCCTTAGCCTCCTAAGTAGCTGGGACTACAGGCACCTGCCACAATGCCTGGCTATTATTTTGTTGTTGCAGTAGTCATTATTGTTAAGCAGGCCCATGATGGGTTCGAGTCCACCTCCCTCAATGTATGTGGCCAGTGCCCTAACCTCCTACAGGGGTGAAGATGTCAAATAATTTTTTAAGAAGTTTTCATGGAATTAAAATACATCACCTGATCCTTCCTCTAACATTTGAATCCCATTACTCAACCGCTCATTTAGCAAGATGCCACCTCTGTGTGTTAGACTTCTTGAAGACATGGGCCACAGCTCATTCATGTTTGCTTCTTTAGTGCCCATTATTCTGTCTGGTGTAACCTTGTTCTCTGGTCCTGCAATGTTAATTTGATGTTACTTTCTAATAGGTTTAAAAGCTACAAGTTCCAGAATCCCATTTCTTTTCTCACAGTAGCTATAACCACTTTCTGAGACCCTAATGTACTTGTCAACTTCTTTAACCTATGTTTAGATTGTCCTTTTGCAATCTGATAAAGAATACGAAGAGATATTGTCAAAGACTTTGCTATGGACTGAATGTTTGTATGTTCTTATATCCAAAGCCATACATTAAAGCTCTAATCCCGAACATAATCATACTTTATGGCAGTGCTTTGGGGAGATGCTTTGGTTTGTATAAGGCCATGAGAGTGAAGATTTCATGATGGGATTAATTTTTCATTAAAACAGAAACATATAGGAGGCCTCCTTTTCTGTGTGGTGGTGAGAGGGGCACACACTGTCATGCCATGTTGGGGCATAACCAGGAAGACAGCTCTCTTCAGAACCCAACGATGCTGACACCCTGGTAACAGTACCTCCAGTTCCCAGAATCATGAGAAATAAATGTTTGTTGTTTTCCCAGTGGACAGTAATTTGTTACAGCAGCTTAGACTAAATAAGTCAGACTTCAATGTGTGTGTCTAAAAGTGTATGGAATAGCTAAGTAAGTAGGGAGTAGGGAAGAAAGAGATGGAATTTGTAAGCATTATATAATTATTTAATGGTGTTATAACTGTAAAACTACATTAAAAAATTTTGTTCCCTCATCTGGACTGTTAAGGTAATAGAAAGGGGGACTTCTTTTTCTCTTCTCATTCTGCCTTTCTATCCCTCACAGTTTGTGCATTGCTATAGTTTATAATCATTCATCAATTTTTAAGCTTTAACTATGTTCCAGGACCTATGTAGGACCAACTGTGGCTATTTGTTTGTGTTGAATTTAAATGACTTAAATGAATGTATTACTAACCTCTATGCCTTTTCTTAGTAATAAAAATATTTTGAAAATAAGTTCAAAGCATAATTTCTCATCCACCATTCAGTGCCCTTCTAAAATTATCCTAACAACTCAAAGAGTTCCCATTTGTTTCAAATTGTTATCAATCTCTTCTTGTCTTTTTCTTCTATTGCATTTTATTTTTGCTCCTCTTAAGCACAGCCCTTCTTGCATTATTGTCTATATTACTTGCTGTGCTCTATACTTTACCGCCTGACACTCTGCAGCTCCTTCCTGTGGCCCAGTGTCACCAAGGTGTAAGCCAGCAGCAGCCTTCTCATCTGCACTGGGTATCTCTCATTTCCTCTTGGGGCTTTTCTAATGCTCATGACACTCACACATGCATACCCTGGAGGCATGAGGAGTTAATACTCCAACAAGTGACTCTTGCCAAGTGGTAGAAGAGGACATGGTGGATGGATGGTCTTTTCCTCTGCTTCTCAATACATATTTCTTACATACATTCTGCATCCTTCCTCAGAAGGACAAAGTAGGTTCAAGCTACATTTGCCCACAAGACAAACAGCTTTATACAACACACTCCAAATAGCTTTCACTCCCTCCCTCTGTCATTCCCCAGTACTCTACTCTTCTTCTCTGGGTTGCTTCATAAAATGAGCTACCTATAAAAAAATATTTTCCCAGGCTGTGCATTTTGAGTGGTAGCATTGGAGAGAGGGGAACCTAGGCACTTACCTATTTCATCTACCAGGCTGTCAACTCCCAGGGGAAATAAGGTATTTTATACAACCTCAGTTCCAACAATGTAGATCATGGATTAAGTACTCATAAATATTGGTTGAACTTATTAAACAAAATCTATGAGGTCTACCAGGGCTGAACAACATTCTTAATGAATTCATTTACTTACCACATATTTCTATGCCCTTCATTTGGCAAGCACTGGTCCGCTGGGGATAAGCAGATGTAATGAACAAGGTGCCATCATGGAGCTTGTGTCTTAGCAATGGGGGAAAAATACACTGATAACTATGAGCATGCAGTCTACGGAATATATGACAATATATATATACTGTGGAGAAAATAAATAAGGGAAGAGAAAGCCAGCTTAGGGAGAAGGTATTATTTTATGTAGTTGGTTAGAGAAGGTCTTACTGAAGGACTTTGAGATCTGAAACTCAGGTGGCAATCAGTCATATGGAGGCTTAGGGAAAATTCAGGCAGAAGGAACTCAAATCCTCAAGGCAGAGGTAGCCCCTAGAGATCAATAAGAGCAGAACAGGCAGGGAAAGATGAGGACATAGAGAGGGGGAAGACAAGTCGGAGTACAGAGTGCCTCATGGGCCCTTAGACTTCTTCTTTTTTTTTTTTTTTTTTTTGAGAAGCTCTCTCCATTTCTCTCCCAGTCTTTCCCCATCTCCTCCTTTAAGCCTTTAGTCTCAGGGTATATATAGGTGTATGGGTTCCTTGGCCAGGAAGCGAATGAATACAGTCCCTTCCACCAGGGGCAAGGTGAATGAATGTATCAATGAATGGATACAGTCCATGCATGGAATTGAGGCCTAGGAAATTCACAAGAAATTGACCTAGGCATAGGAAATGGGGGTTCCACATTTAGTCCTAAGTGTGAAGTGAAGGAGACACCTAGGCACAGGTGTCTCCTCAGCAGTTGTCCAGCCTTTTTGGCAA
>CAUYON010097905.1:0-30178 GCA_963573935.1 Arctocebus calabarensis | reverse complement strand
CTTTCTTCCTTCCTTCCTTCCTTCCTTCCTTCCTTCCTTCCTTCCTTCCTTCCTTCCTTCCTTCCTTCCTTCCTTTCTTTCTTTCTTTCTTTCCTTATTTAGACAGAGTCTCATTTTGTCACACTTGGTATAGGGCCATGGCAACATAGCTCACACTGACCTCAAACTCTTGGGCATAATCGATACTCTTATCTCAGCCTCCCAAGTAGCTCAGACTACAGGCATTCACCCACAATGTTTGGCTACTTTTTAGTGACAGGGTCTCAGTTTTGCTTAAGTTGGTCTCCAACTCCTGAGCACAAGCAATCCTTCAGCCTCAGTCTCCTGAGCAGCTGGGATTACAGGCACCCATTACAATGCCTGGCTAACTTTTATATTTTTAATAGAGATGGGGTCTCACTCTTGCTCAGGCTGGTTTTGAACTCATAAACTCAAGCTATCCACCTTGACATCCCAGAGTGATAGGATTACAGGTGTGAGCCACCATGCCTGGTCTGAAAAAGGAGTTTCAAGTTAAGATACCATCTCAGATTCAAGGTTAATCTGTGATGTTACCAGTGAAACACAATCTCACTATGCTTCTGTAACATTTTGTTGATAACATATGTTGAGTATAGTTTCTAAAATGTTTAAAGGCATAGCTCTTTAAACTTCTGTCCTAATGAATAAGACTTCTAATAATCTTAAAGGCATGTGTGTAGACTCTTTCAACTTGACAAAATGCTTTTAAGTATCTTATGAACATTTACCTACAATATGTTTTAATTTCAATACATGTCGGTCATATAATTGTTTTCTGTTACATGGATAAAATTGTATAATGGTGAAGTGAGGGCTTTTAGGATACCTGTCACCAGGACCATGTATATTGATCCATAAAAGTAATTTCTGATTCTTCACCACCCTCCCACCCTCCCACCTCCCAACCCTCCCCTTTTCTTGGTTTCTAGTGTCCCTTACACCTCTTTATGACAATATATCTATCATTTGTCTTTCACTTAGAAGTGAGAACATGTAGTATTTATTTTTCCATCCCTGATATACTTCACATAGTTTGATAGTTTCCAATTTCACCCTAATTGCTGCAAAAGGACATTATTTCATTCTCTGAGTAGTATTCCATAGTATGTGTATACATGGTATGTACACTTTTTCTTTCTCTACTTATTAGTTAGGTGATGAGTACTTAGGTTGATTCCATAGCTTTTCAATTGTGAATTATGGTGCAATAAATATTTGGGTATAAATATATTTTTGGTAAAATGATTCCTTTTCTTTTGGATAGATACCCAGTAATGGGATTGTTGGATTGAATGGTAGGTCTACATTTTGTTCTTTGAGGAATTTTTATATTGTTTCCCATAGAGATTGTGCTATTTATGTTATCATCAGCAGTGTATACGTGTTGCCTTTTCACTGTTTCCAAGCCAAAACCTTTTTTTAAAAATTGCTTACTTTCTAATAGTCACCATTGTGACAGGGGTAAATAAAATGATGTGGTTTAATTTTAGTTTCCTTGACGATTAGTGATGTTGAGCGTTTTTTCATATATTCATTTGGTATTTATGTATTTTCTTTTTATAAAAATGTGTTCATATCTTTTGATGATTCTTTCAACTTGTAAAGAAATGCTTGTAAGTATCTTAAAGAACATTTATAGACAATGCTTTTTTATGTTCAATAGATTGAGTGGATACAATTGGTTTTGTTTTGTGGTGAATTGTATAATCACTTTTTGATGGGCTTATTGTTTTTTCATGCTGATTTGTTTGAGATCATTATAGATTATGGATGTTACTTCTTTGTTGGGTGTATTGTATTTTCATACTGATTTGTTTGAGAGCTTTATAGATTATGGATGTTACTTCTTTGTTGGGTGACTATTTTCTCCATTATGAAGGTGGTATATTTGTTGATTATTTCCTTTGCTGTGCAGAAACTTTTTAGTTTAATTAGGTCCCATTTATTAATTTTTGGTTTTGCTGTGTTTTCTTGTAAGTTCTTAGACATTAATTATTTATCTAGGTCAATATACAGAAGAGTTTTTCTTATATATTCTTCCAGAATTTTCTGGCTTCAGGGTTTACATTTACATTACCTTTCATGTCAGACCAAAATATAGAGGGTTTTTTTCTTAGGGAACTATGTGTATGGAAAACATGGGATAGGAGAAGGACCAACTCAGATGGTTTGATCTATCCTTCCTATGTTTGACTATTGGTGTTCCTGTAGTGGACTATTTTTACCTGTTCTCTGAAGTTGATCTGCTGATGTGAGTGGCTGTGTTCCCAACAGCTGCAGAAGACAGAACAACCTCTGCCCCCAGGGGACATTAGAGAGAAGGAAACTGGCAAGTTGCTAGCTCAGCACTGGCACCTCTGTAACACTCTAATGGCACTAATTTCAAAGATTTTTCTGATTTGGGGGAAGTACTTATAACTCACATATAGGTACGAAGAAATTATTTGATTGCACTTATCCCAGACTTGGATTTTTGCCTGTGAGTTTGTTGAAAACAGAGTGAGATAGTGGAAATAAGGATACCACACTGGTGAGATTAAAGTGAAAGATCACCAAACAAACCACAGAGTAAAGGAAAAAGTGAAATGCTTATGAAGGGGAGTCTCAGGGGAAAGTGCCCTTTTCCCCTAGGTTGGTTCGCTGAACAGGTCAACTCACAGTTCTAGTAGATTATTAAGAGAAAGGTTTATTTCCAAATGCCATGCACATAGAGGGAACCACAAGAATGAATTCCCAAAGCTTCAGTGATAGTCAGTGGCTTTCAAGATGCCTTTTAAAAGGGAGGGAGGAGAGAAACTGTAGCAAGTGGTTGCTAGAGGGGGCCGGGTAGATGGAGGGAAATGGATTGAGTTGCAGATTAACTTGAGACAGGTCTTGTGTTTCAGATGACCTTAGGGCCAGGTCTATTTGATAAGGAGTCCAGCAGCCACTTTTCTGATTCTAAATCAGGTTACTCAGGTTTTATAGAGGAGAGGCCAGTACTTTCTAATCAAAAATGGCCTTTTCCCTGAAAATATTCTTTATACCAAGGAATCATATTTTGGCGTGAAATTTCCTTAACTCCTTCACTTACTAGGGGCACAGCATGACTATGATTTAGTAAAAAATCACGGCAAATGTAACATTCGTGTGGAAATGCAGAAACAATGAAATGTTTTATTCATTTGTGAATATTTATGGGAATGACAAATATGTATTTTATCAGTGAATCAGCTATGAAGGATGGTAGGGAAAAAGAATAAATAGTCCTCACGTCTTACTGCACGCTGAGTTCAAGGAGCTTATTTGAACACAGCGAATTTGGAACTAGAGTGAGTAAAAAGGGCAAGGAGGCAATGTGATGTGAATTTCAAAGGATTTTTGTTTTTCAAGTCGGAAGACAGAATTTTAAAAGATAAATGTGAGGAAGGGAGGAGAAGCAAGTAAGATGTATGAGGATGTAAATTTAAGGATGCACATGAGGTTATCCTCTGAGAGGATAGAAGGGTGACGAGGCATCCAGGGAGGGGATGCCTTTATGTGAGAATTTTCTTCTTTCTCAAAATTGGTATTGCATAGAGTAGGGTTTACATTTTATACCAGACAAGACGTTAGGATAAAGTTATATCCAGGGAATTGCTTATAGGGTGACTAAGGGGAAAAAATGTCAAACAAAGCAAGTTTAATTCAGGGTATGTCCCTACCTCAGAGATACTGAAGCTGTAGTTCCAGACTACCACAATAAAGCAAATACTATGCTGTAGTCCATTGAGTACAATAGCATTATATTAACAAAACTACATACAGAATTAAAAAATGCATTACTGTTAAAAATGCTACTGATCATATGAGTCATTGATATATTGTAATTTTTTTTGCCAGTGAGAAGGGTCTTGAGTCAATGCTGAAGGCCTTGATCTGGATTAGCCTTTGATTTAAGGAAATAGTGCAGCTGGTTTGACCTGCCAGCTCCATTATCAGCCACAAGGCTGTTTTTTTCTCTTATCGTTCATGTGTTCACTGGACTACCACTTTTATTTCCTTTCAAGAAATTTTCCTTTGCATTCACAGCTTAGTTAATTATATATATAGCAAGAGAGTTACGTTTTGGACTCTCTCAGCTTCCAACAAAACTCCCTTGGTACACCTGATCATGTCTAGCTTTTGGTTTAAAGTGAAAGACGAGCTGCTCTTCCTTTCACTTGAACCATCGTAGGGTTATCAATTGTCCAGATTTCAATGTCTCTGTGTTTCAGGTAATAGGGAAGCCCAAGGAAAGGGAGATGTGGGGAACCGCTAGTTTGTGTAGCAGTCAGAACACACACACAGTACTCCATAACAATTACAAAAGTAGCATCAAAATAACTGACCACAGATCACGTTAGCAGATATAATAATAATAATAATAATAATAATGTTTGGAATAGTGTAAGAATTAATGAAACATGGCACAGAGACAGGAAGACTGCACGTGGCGTTGGAAAAATGTCACTGACAGGCTGATTTGTTCCGCACAGGGTCTCCACTCTCCACAAACTTTTGTTTTGGGGAAAAATGCAGTATCTGGCAAAGTACAATAATATGAAATAAAAGAGGTGAGATGCATCTGTGTTGGCAAGATGTGCTGAAGAGTGTGAGGAAGTGCAGGAGAGTCGCTTCTGTGGCTCCCAGTTTATTTTCTTAGAGTATATCTAACGTGTGAATTCCATATCTCATGTGTGAATTCCTGCCCTGCCAGTAATCTTCAGGGTTTTCGAGATCAGCACATCAACTCATGAGGAAATGTGCAAAGAGAGAGGAATTAGTTTCTTCATTCATTCCTAAAGCCTCTACACTTGAGTAAGGTGTAACAAAGACTTTCTGGAAATTTTTTGCTGGATGACGTCGAAGCATCAGATGGAAGCAGTGCTCATGGTGGTGCTTTGGATGATGGCAAAGTCCCTTCCTCCCTGCCTCTCCCACTTCTGGCCAGAGAGCTTTGCATTCTCAGTAACATTGGGCTTTACCATCTGAATTGCTCTAACCATTGGAATTTTAGCAGAGATGATGTGAGCAGAAACATTAAATGTTATTGTATTGTTTGGCTCAGGTTTTAATTTTTCATGATTTATCACAGAGGGACATGCATCAAGCAGCTGTTGAACTTTTAACCAAGCCTATAGGTAGTAACCTTGAACTCTACCCTGCTTCAAACCTTCACGAACTACAGACTCCATCACAGCTGTCCTTACTGACTCAGAGATCCAAGAATAACAAGAATGACAAAAGCAACTTGATATTTTTTTTGTATTTATTATTTTATTTTATTATTTTTTTTTATTGTTGGGGATTCATTGAGGGTACAAGAAGCAACTTGATATTTTAAGACACTGGATTTTGGGCAGTTTTTTATTCAGTAAGGGAGGACTGACTGTCAAGTGAGCTGAAGACTAAATAAATCACTTATGTTTTTTCTTCCCCCAGTCTGCTTTTCCCTTATTCTCCTTTCACCTACTTTCTACTTTTTGTTCTTTTTTTCCTTCTCTTCCTTCCTTTCTTCCTTTCCTCTTTCCTTTCTTCCTCCTTCCTTCTATAATTTTTTCTGTTATTGTATTTCTTTATATTCTTTTATAAAGCTTAATACATAGCTTTCTATTCAGTGTCCCTTTCTTTTAAATGAAATGGAATATGCTTTTACATGTCTTAAGTCTTTCCAGGATTTCATGGGAGTTAACCTTAGATTTAAATAAGGTATGGAGCTATGTGGATGGAGTAGTATGATTTAATCACTCTTTGTCCATCGAGTGATACTGCTGATTGGAACCTTACATATTCATTGCTCACACTTCTAAAAGGCAACTGTGTCCATAATAACTACACTGTTTGACTCCAGTAAACCAGCAGTGCCTTGAGGAAATGGGGTACATTTCTGTTGAGGAAAAGCTTGGGAAAAAATTTTGGAATTTTACTTTCTCTCTGCTTAATACTTTTCTACACATTTGCTGTACTAACTGATGGACTTATTTTTTTTTTTTTTTGCAAATTTATTACTGATGTGTCTTTTGCCATGTGATGCTTCTTATTACTTAAGAATATAGATTAGGGGCGGTGCCTGTGGCTCAGTGGATAGAGCACTGGCCCCATATACCAAAGGTGGTTGGTTCAAACCCAGTCCTGGCCAAACTGCAACAAAAATTAGCCGGGCCTTGTGGCGGGAGCCTGTAGTCCCAGCTACTTGGGAGGCTGAGGTAAGAGAATCGCCTAAGCGCAGGAGTTGGAGGTTGCTGTGAGCTGTGTGATGCCATGGCACTCTACCGAGGGTGATAGAATAAGACTCTCTCTCCACAAAAAAAAAAAAGAAAAAAAGAAAAGAAAAAGAAAAAAGAAAGAAAGAAAAGAAAAGAAAACAAGAATATAGATTAGAACTTATTCTTCCTCTAGAATGTAAGTCATAACTGCTTCAGAATCTATGCTGCATAAATATTTGAAGAACGGCATTGGCTTTGATGCCCTTTGCTCTTGCCTTTTGCTCCCTTTCCTCTGCTATGATACTCCTCCTCCCAGCACCCAGCACCCTTCCTTGCACAACCTGCACACAAGCAAAGAACTGAGATTCCAGTGATTCATAGCCACTTGTATTAGCTTGCTAGGGCTGCTGTCACAAAAGAGCAGAGTGAGTGGCTTGCGCAAGTGAGTGTCCAGGTGCTGTCAAGTTTGCTTTCTTCTGAGGCCTTCCTCTTCAATTTGCAGATACTTCACTTCTCACATCATCTTCCCCTGTATAAGAAGCTCTGATATCTCTTCATGTGTCCTAATGTCTTCTTACATGAGGATATCAACCAGATTGAATTATAGAGCACCCAAACAGCCTCAGGTTAACTTAGTAACCTCCTTAAAGAACCTGTCATTGAAAATAGATTCTGAGGAACTAAGGATTATAGTTTCAACACACAAATCTGGGAACAACACTACTCAGCCCATAACACTAACGTGAATCTAGAGTAATAGGCTTTCTTTGTTCAAGGGATCTACTTTTTAAACTTTCAGTTTAATATGAGGATTCAAATGATTAGGTCCCAGTGTTTGTATTTGTTAGGTAAATTCCATGCTGTAGTTATGTCCTGCACCTAGGAGGGCCCCGTACATTGTGCCCATTAGGTGGGAGCACCCCAATTCCCCTCCCTCCACTCGTCTTATCTCCCTCCTTCCCCCACCTCCAACTTGAATTGAGTTGAGATTTTTTTGAGTAGGTGTGTATTAGCTCACCTACTGGCTTCAGATTAGTATTGAGTCCATTGAATGCTTGCTTTTCCATTCTTGTGATACTTTACTAAGAAAAATGTGTTTCCTGCATCCAGGTTACAAGAAATCTGCTTTTAACATTTCAACTTCTACCTTTATGGGAAAGAGGCAGAAGGAGGTAATACTTCAGAAATAAGGAGTCATTGATCTGGGCTTAGAAATGGTAGGAAAGAAATAACAACACACGGATAAAGGAGCTAATGCTAAACCAGGTGTAAAAATTGGCTTGTGCTACTTTCTCCCACATATCAACATTTCTATTTATGTGTAATGTCTTTTCCTTTTTTTTTTTTTTTTAGTGGTCATGTTTTACTTTTTTATATTGTTTCAGGTTAATTGGAGGGTATAAAGAATTAGGTCACAATGGTTGCCTGTTTAAGTTAGAGTCCCTCTTATAATTTGGTGCTATTCCTCCTAACAATGCAGAGCATCTCTTCATAGAAGAGAAACGGAAATAGAATCTTGAATAGTCTACAAAACAATTTATCAATTAATGTCTGGAGAAATATATGACCAGGTAATACTAAGTTAAACCCTCAGGTTATTTATTTTTTTAAGATTTACTATCAAAAGTTACATTATTCTCCTCTGAACATTATTTATTTGAGAAGGAACTTGGTAGCTGCTTTCTTAGTCATCAGATTGCAACAAAAAAGGCATAAAGGGAACATACCTCAAAATTATAAAAGCTCCTATGACAAACCCACAGCTGGCATCATAGTGACTGGGAACAGCTGGAAGCATCTCCTCAAGAACTGGAACAAGAGAAGGATGCCTACTTTTCTCACTTCTATTCAACACAGTACTGGAAGTCCTTGCCACAGCAATCAAGCAAGAGCAAGAAACAAAGGGCATCCAAATTGGAAAAGAGCAAATAAAATTATCTCTGTTTGCTAATGATATGATCTTATATATAGAAAACCCCACGACCCCTTCCTAAAGACTCCTAGCTTTAATAAATGAATTCAGTAAAGTTTCAAGCTACAAAATCAACATACACAAAACAGTAGCATTTCTATACACCAGAAACAACCAAGCTGATAACCAAATAAAGAACTCACTTCCATTTATAATAGCTGCAAAAACAAACAAAGAACAACAAAAACAAAAAACTCTTAGGAATATACTTATCCAACTGGATGAAAGATGACTATCTACAAAAGGAATTGCAAAACACTCATGAAAGAAATCATACATGACTCAAACAAATGGAAAAAAGTGTCACACTCACAGATTAGAAGAATCAATATTGTTAGCATGTCCCTAGTGCTGAGAGTCATCTGCAGATTCAATACACTTCTTATAAAAAGACTAACATCATTTTTCACAAAATTAGAAGAAAATGCTAAAATTCACATACAATTAAATAAAAGCCCAACTAGCCAAAGCAAGCCTAAGCAAAATAATAAAACTGGGGGTACCTCATTAGCCTAATTCAAGTTATTCTATAAAACTATAGGAACTAAAACAGCATGGTCTGGTATAAAGGTGGATGCATAGATTAAAGGGTGAGAATAGTTAAACCAGAAATAAAGTCATAGACCTACAACAACTGATATTTAACAAATATCTTTTTCAAATTTCATAATATGCACATATTTATTTATTTTAAATTAACATATTATGTATATTCATGAAGCAAAATGTGAGATTTAGATCTATGTGTATGTTGTAGAAAGACTAAAGCAAGCTAAGTAATATATCCATCACCTTACCAATGTATCATTATTGTGGTAAAAATAATAAAAATCTATTTTCTAGTAACTTTAAAGTATAAAATTCATTAGTATTTTTATAAATTTCTAATTATAAAATAAGTAATTATTTAGATCACTTAAATATCAAAATATAAGGAAGGCTATTTCAGTTTATCTATAATTACACACAAAAGAAGATGGCTTTAACTTTTGCTTATTGTCTAATAGAGTATAATATTTCAGGAAGTATTTTTAGTATAGACATTGTTTATAGAGGGTTCAATCTGCACTCTGCTTCTGTATATAGTTTTTCATTCCGATTTAAGAATTAGTATATACAATTAGTCTCTTCTTTATATATTTTTTGATTTTAAGTAAATTGGTAGACTCCCCCACAAAACTTAACGATGACTATACAGCACTAATTTTTTCATTCCTCCTTCCTTTCTCTTTAAAATACGACCTTCCCCCTCACATTTTATGATTACTTACTAAACATCTGACGTAACGTTGTCATTGTAGGTGTTTTTGCAAAAGTATCATATTTGATTTCTATAAATAACCCAGAATCCCATTATCCTCACCTTCATCCTGTATATGAGCAAAGTGAGGCTGAGAAAAATGATTTAATTGTCTGAGATCAGTCATCTCTTATGAATTGTTATACAAAGAAGTCATATATCTTTATATTTTGCTTTTTTTTGTTCCCACCTTGCAGCTATCTCTATTTTGCATGGCCACATACTCACGTCTGAGACACAAAGAAGAAAAATAGTTGGGCCGTTATCATGCAGAAAAATAGTGGCAAATGTGGTACAATAACCTTGCTTCTTCACACGCAGTACAACATTCTTCTCTCCGATAAGTGAAAGATAATTTGGGTTCTATTCTGTCTATGAAGCTAACTGGTTATGGATTTAATTCTTGGCATTATCTTTTGTGTATTTTCTGCCACTAATATATATAGATAATAGATTGGATCTATTTCACTCACCTGGGTTCCAATAATTAATCTCATATCTGTTTTGATAAATAAAAAGCTTGAAGTCTTGGACCCACCAAAGGTATTCTGTTCCATGTTTTATGTCACCCAACATTATCCGATGTCATGAAAGAGTTAGTTTCAGAAGAATCTAGACACAACCTGAGGTAGTGTTTAAACTGGGGGAAAAAAAATCTCTTGATTTCAAACTTATAACAATTTAAACTGTATACTTCCATTTAGGAGATTTATGAGAGAGCTTTAATTCTAGACAGTTTAAATTTTCATGAGATTCAAATTCTTCTTCACTATCAGTATCAAAGAAACATAGGACATAATTTCTAAGTATATCTGATATACTAATCAATTTCTTTTCACTGACAAATATATAAAAATAAGAATGATTTTCTAAACAGACATATATGTAGTAATGTATAACATGTAGGGAGCAGAGCTACAGGTTGGAATTGACCTCCCCTGGAATGATAACCCTGAGCTTGCTGAGTTGTTGTGACAGTTAAATGTTAAATGACCTATATCATTGTATCATTATAAAATGATAATCTACAGAAATAGTAAAGTAAAAATAGTAAAATAGCTAATCTGCAACAATAGTAAGACAGAGTAGATATTAAAAATATCATTTTTATCGTTTCCTTTTTACTCATCCAAAGAACTCCTGTACTTATTCACTGATACCTCCAAGTTTTTTCAAAGTGGTAAATATTACTTACAACATTTTCATAGACAAGTAATATCCGAAGCTGATTCTGTGTTTAACTATAAAATGGGATAAAAAAGATTGGATTATATAGAAGAGATATTATCAAGGCGTCAATAGTACAGTGATGCTTCATCATAATTATTCAATAACCTTTTCTTTCATTTTCACCATAAGCCAAGATGGATATAAGCTGGGTCCTGGAGACACCTGAAGCTCCAAGGCAGGTAGGTGATGGTGATCATTGTTGATTTGCACTTTATTTATTTATTGCAGTTTTTGGCTGGGGCCGGGTTTGAACTCGCCACCTCCAGTATATGTGGCTGCCGCCCTATTCCTTGAGCCACAGGTGCCGCTCCCTCATTTGCACTTTAAAGACACTGGCCTGTACCATAGGCATCCACGAACATGACCTACCCCTTTTTCTCATTTCTAACAAATTCTACAGTGGTAATACAATAGTAGTTTTTTTTTTTTTCCCAAAGAAAGGTCAGACCTTCATGGGATTTTACGTGGTCTCTCACAGTTGCGTGGCTGAAGTCTCAAGATGCATTTGTGTGAGACTCACTCCTTCTTTCTCTTCCCCTCCCCAAGACATTGGATGCCTTTCTATAATACATTTTAAGGTTAGTCTTGTAGTAAATAGTATTATCAAAGCACCTCTCCCCAAGCGTGCTTTTCATTATCATTGTTTACAGTAGAGGGGTTGGAGGGACAGCGCTTCTGCAATTAGCACCACTGCCTTGCCCAGCTGAAAGCGGCACATTCATCTGTAATATCATTTTCGCCTCCCTGAGCCCAGCCCTCAGTGACAGAGCCCCCTCTCTGGAAGAAAAGAAGATCGATATAAGTGCTTCCGTTGGCTGTGCTCCGTGGGCGGCCCTGAGTGGAGCTTTCCTCAGTTCTACCTGCCCACTCAACAGCTCTTCCTGCTGTAGGAACCTAAAACCCACCACACAACACAGCTGAGCCCGTCAGCGTGTTTCCAGGAGCACCATCAGACTCTCCTCTCTGAGCTTCCAGGGTGAGAGGCCCACGCTGTGAGTGAACCCTGAAGGATGGACACTTGTATGCGTTGTCCAGGAGAGACCCCTGCCCGCGGAACTCTTCGTGTTTCTCGTGTGCTCCTTTATGTCAGCACTGCAGAAGACTGTGGAAAGGTGAGCTCAAAAATTAACATGAAACTCTTTTCACTTCTACTACTTCTTATTAATTGAGATTTTCCAAAATTTATTTATCACACATTTTTAGAGAAGAGAAGCAGGTGAGGAAGAAAGAGAAAGATTGAGAGACAAAAGGAAAGAAAGACCATGCAGAATGTTCAGACCTCCTCACATAGAGTGATTGGCAATAGTATCAAAAAGATCTCCTAGGAAGATGGTGATTGGCAAAAGTATCGAAAAGATCCCCTAGGAAGTCCTATGGCTGTTTGAACCCCGATCTCAGTTTTTACATGAGTGGCATGTGGAATTAATGTGGGTTGACTGTTGCTGGATTGGAAAGACAGATAATAGATGACAGACAGATTGATAGATATAGATATAGAGCCATACGTTTTAGATATGTATAATATTTATGATATATTATATGTATATGTGTATATATGTTATATATAATACATATAAAGTATTTTGGGGTGGAGAGCCACCCCCAATGTAGAGGTAGCTATATTCCTGACCTGATGTCCAGGAAATAACATCAAGCTCTTGTTTTATTTTCTTTTCAAGTCCCCATCACACTGGCACCTAAAATTCCTTTAGCAAAGCCTGTCATCCCCTTGTTACACAATGATAACAACAATACAATACCAAACAATGACTTAAAATAAAATTCTTCCAGTAGAAAAATCACCTTTCTCCTCTACCTTAAATATTAAACAAATGTTAAGTGGTATTTTAAATTTTAGATAACTGTTAAGTATTATCTTAGCCAATTTGGGCTTCTATAACAAATTACTTCAGCCTGGGTGGCTTAAAAAACACACAATTCTTTCTCATAGTTTTGGAAGCTGGAAGCCGGAGATTAGGGTGCCAGCAGGGACACCTTTGAAAGGGGTCCTCTTCCAGGTTGCAACTTGTTGAATTCACATTTTATCCTCATATGCTGAACAGAGAGTAAAGTAGCTCTCAGGTTTCTTACAAACTCATTAATCTACTTACCGTCTAAAGGTCTCACTTACAAATACTGTCACATCAGGGGTGATATTATAACATATTTGGCAGGGACACAAACTCTCAGGCCATAATTGGTGCCGTGCTTTTAAATTTGTATTTAATCAAAACATTACAACCACCATTTAAATATTTAATATTTAATTTGTAATTAAACCTTGGAATACCATTTTACCTTTCATTTTACCATTGATTAAACTAAAATGAAAAGGTTAAGTTCATTGTCCAAATTTACAATGCAACCACATATCTATCTTAAACTGGCATTATTTTTATTTAAATCTGATACCTTGCTCTCATCTGTAGCTTAGGTGCATGCATGCTTTTCGGAGAGGAAAAAATAAAACACACATGTCATACAGTATACGATGTTTTAAGTTGATGTGCTTATTTAAAATGTTTACTCTGATTGTTTTAGAATCCTAAATTCATGAACTATGGAATCATCAAACTGAGTTACCCAATTAAACTATGTAATCCCAATGAAACCATTTCCTCTTAGAGACGGGTTGAAGAAACAAAGGTAAGTTTCTCGGTTTTGCCATCAACCAGCTGTTTTTCTTCTCCGTTCCCTTCCCTATAGAAATAAAGGCATTTTGAACTTTAAAAAACAGACAAAGAAAACCAAACCCTAACTTTCCTTTTTGTGTGTTTGGCATTCACAGGGTACTTGATCCAAGTCCCTGCCCACAGTACACAGTAGCTGGCTCAGTCCCCTTTCCTTCTTCTGACCTCCAGCAGTGAAACCTTGGAACTCAGCTCTTGCAGCCAGAGTCTCTCCATCATGTGCTCCACACAGCTGGGCTCTGCTAGTCAGGCTAACTGCCAGTCATTTCCAACTTGACAAAACTTCAGAAGGGCAGCTGGGATGCTAGAGCTTTCCTGGGAATTTCCCAGCCGCCAGCTTGGATACTGTATCCTTGTTTGCTGAGCTAAAACTAGTTAAGATTGGCAAAGATAAATTAGCAACAAATCCAGGAGGATTGCATGTCTCATCCAAACATTTGCCCAACACTGACTCCAAGTAGCATTCAACTTTGTCTCTAACGAGCTAACAGATGTGGGTATTATCAGAGGAAGTTAATATGGGATTATTCACAGAGCTGAGGCTGGATGCGTTTTCTGTCTAAATTGTGTTTTGGAGAAACAAAATAGAAAATATCATTCTGCTATGGTGATTGACTTCAGAGGCTGTTGAGTATCTTTCTCTATTTCTTTTCCCTGTGTTCGTCTTTCAGGCCAGATAATTCTCTGGCCTGTTGTTACACAAACATACCTGAGGCCTGGCACGTGAGGCTCAATGCTCTGCCATTTACAGCAGACCCTTTGTGAATAAGCAGCTATTTCTGGCACGAGATCCTCTACCTAGGCCCGAACTTCACACTACAAACTGCCACCATTACAAAACTGGCTCTGGAGGAAAAGCTGGGGCCAAACCTCTCTGCATGGATGTGTGCCAAGCCTGTGCATGTTTGCAGCTAGGTCAGCATGGAGAAAGAACTTCTATTTGTACATGTTTATTGAGTGCCCTTTCTTGATGGGCTCATCACACTCATTTAATTGTCACATATACCTATCAAGAGAACAATAGTAATAGTTTTAAAAAGAAGACATTCATTGGGCACTTAATATTGTGCTTTATTACATTATACATTTGCGATGCAGGTGTCATTAAAGATCTGCTATACATGTTAAGAAAATGGGACTCAAAGAGCCTGAGCTATTTTAAAGTTCGCTTAGCCGGTAAATAGTGGAACAGTCATTGTATTAAACTGATAATAAAGCATGATGAAAGAATGCAGGCTTCACAGCAAGAGGGTAAACGTTTGAACCCTGCTCTGATGACCTGCAGCAACAGGTGCTTAGTGAGTTACGTAACCTTGCTGGTTTTCAGTTGTATCATTAGAGAAATGGATGCTGAATCTACCTTCAAGGGTAGAGCTAAGGTAGGTAAAGTGCCCATTGCACAGTAGTCCTGCAGTAAACAGTAGTTTCACTGCTCTTCCTATGCCTATCCACTTGTGGCAGGGGAGGGGGGTTCTTTTTCAATATTTTCTGCTCCAGAAATAGTTACAGTGACATTTGTCTGAGGATTGGAGAGGCAATTTGGGTTGGAAATTTAATGGATAGTTACAGGAAACGGAGAAGCTGGTCATGAAAGAATAAGCAAAAGCGGAAATCTCCTTTACGGTGATTAATGAATTTTATTATTTTAGTATTACAAAAATGTCCCTATAAAACATGGACTCCCACTTGGGTCCTGCTCCTTTGGCAACTGTACCTGCACAACCCAAACTTAGCTTTTCTGTTTTTATCTTTTCTTTGATATATTCTTTGTGCCATAGAGAGGTAGCTGATTGGAAGGTAGTTGATGTTTAGTGTGAAATAAAAAGAGAAATTTGGGATGCTGAATTTTGAAGAGCAAAACTCCCTGGGAGGAAACGCCTTCAAAGAGAATACTGATATATTATCTATGAGATAAAATCTTTTGATACAGTCGACCAGATTGTGCAGAGCACAACGTTACCCCTTGATCAGATATTTTACCCTGACAGAACTTTGTAGGCAGATATGATCTTGGGTCTTCCTCCACTTTCTTGCTCACTATTTGAGCAGAAATCATTAAACCGACTGATAAGAATCATTTACCAATTGTAGAGGAAGCCGTTTACATAAGGAACTGAAGTTTAGAAAGAGTATTTGTTCTACCCATGATCACATGATTAGTAAATGTAGAGGGACAAGCAATTGAATATTGTACTCTGATTTCACATGGATTTTTTTTCCCCAGATAGAAATATGCTCTGCTTTTGTTTTGAAATATATTTAAATTTATTAAATAAAATATGCAATAATTAAAAACTATATTGGGGTGCAAAAGTTCAAAGCAAGAGACACAGGCACAGATTATCTTCAAACATATTTATTGATTTTGCAGGTTGCCTTCATAATTGAATGATAGCATTACTGGTCATAATGTTTTTGGGGTCATATTTTCTTTTCTTCATAGGACCACTGAAGTAATCCTAATTTGAAAAAATATTTATTTTTCATCTGTACTTTTTTACATCAATTTTGTCTTCTTCAGGATGCAATTATTTATGTTCTGGGTGTCTTTTATCTTACCCTCATTGTTACATAATGACTAACATTTGTGAGATTCATGGCATGTCAGGCACTGTGCTAACTTCCCAGCAAATCTGAGGAGGATTATTATTCCTATTTGAATGAAGATCTTTAGACATAAAAGTGTTAAGTAACACTTGTTCAAGGATCCTTGGCTTATGAATACTTGATAAGTGGTTTGGGCCACACAGTCTGACTCAAATTCATGGAGCAGCTATGTACTAATCATTCTATCTCTTGTTATCTTTACTACATTTTTCCCTAATTATTTTATTAACCTATATTTCTCTTATATGGCTTATTTCTCTATTATCTCTTACATGGCTTATTTACATTTATTACTTCTAATGCGGTTTGTATCTGTATGTTTGTTCCAATTAATTCTTGAACAACATACAAGGAATTCTTGAACTTATACAAGGAATTTTTTCAATAAATAGAGTTAGCCTTCTTATTTTTGGGTTCAATATCCTGAACCAAATGCAGATTAAAAACACAGTGTTACTGGGATGTGAAATCCCTAAGTAGGGAGAATCTTCTTATCATATCCAAAGGTTACAAAGGGCTGTCACTGGGACTTAACCATATGTGGACATGAGTATTTGTGGTAGGCCAACGCCAAGGACACCAACGGACTACTCCACTTTTCTCTTCAATTTCCTGAATTCTGCCATCTATCTGCCATTTTTTTCTTTTCTTTCTTACTTTATTTATTATTTGATTTTTTTTCCCACCTCAGGTAAACTATCTTGTTTTTAAAATCTTTGATGCCATAGAAAACACTTTCTTGAACTATTCCTATACTCCTTGTTTAATTCCATTCTGATACATGGTGGGAAAAAGGTATAGCACTGGTATCAATATCTTTATTCATTTTCTTTACTCTTTTTTGCCCTCTATTGTTTATAAGCAAATATTTTATGCTATAACTTATTAGGCTATTTTTAAGTTAAGATTTATTCGCATTTGTGTTAACTCCATTGAAAAATGACAAGAGTGGGAGAAATCTAAGTATAATTTGAACCTATACTTTAATTATTTTTCTTAAAATGTGCATTTTTCTATGCCTTGGACCTTGCCTACCCATGAGATCCAGAATTTTGGTGACATTCACAATAAGACTTTTGGGTTACAGACTCTCAACGAACTCAAACTGTCTTTAAGTGGCATCTTCTTTCCATTGTGCAAAACTTCTGTGTACACTGACCACATGGTCACTGTCTTTTCCTACAAAAGTAATCCTTCATGGTCAAGTTTAATCATGCACACAGATGATAATACTGATTATGACATGACTGGACTCCATAGAAAAGCAGTTACAAAAACATATCAATGTGTCTTTCAGGCAATCCTGTGGTGGAGTTGAAAAATGGCACCAACAATGCATAAAAAAGGCTATTTAGGAAGAAGAGTTATGAAGAAGTGGTTTAGAAGAACAAGTATTGATATTAGTCCTATAAACCTTTATGAACTCTGTATTGTTAGAAATTAGCTCGCTGTGAGAGATTCTATTGGACTAATAAGAAAGCAGCTATGTGCTGACCATTTGCCATAGTTTTAATTAGAGCACCAACATATAGTAATGAGTCTAAGAAATCAAGTAGCAGCAGAAATCGAGAAGGAGTCTGCAAAATGTGTACATCAGGGTCAAATGTGGAGGGTTTTGGGCCTCCCTTTCTCACCCAGATCAAATAAAAACGGCTTGTGGTCTTATGTATGGGAAGAGATGGTTATTGGATCTTCATGTTCACATTGCTAATAACATATCATTCATTCACAATAAAGGCAGGTTTCTTATGAAAAGGAGACAGCTGCTGTCTATGTTTTTGATGAGGATGAAAGGCAGAGAGTAGACAGTAATCATGGGTTGATAGAGATTCCTGCAGCCATTGCACATTTAGAAACAATGAAAATAAAACGATTGTCACCTTGGAGTCCTCACAGCCTGTCACTGCAGCCAGCTACGCTTGCATCAAATGTACCTTGAAGAGCTGCTTCTCAGGAACTGCAAAAGAAAGAAAGCACACCGTAGATACTCTTCATGATTTTTCAATGACAATCCAAAGTTTCTCACTGGATAACATTTTTCATTGAGATATGTAAATTTTTGCAAATAACACCCCATGAATATATCTCACTTTTACTCTAGCATGATGCTAAATCCACTTTTAAAAAGAATATTTTATCTTTGCACGAGAAGTACTCCAGGGTAAAAGGCGATAACACTTTGTCCCTTGAGATTTTTGTTTTTTTCCTCACTACTGTTAATCCTTAGTTTTTATTGAGAGTCTGTTTTCCTGATGCACATAATTAGCAAGTTTAAAACACTTTGCATCTTTTAGGCAACATTGGATTAAAGTACATAAATAAATATAGGATGAGGAGCACAGGTGTTTTTTTGATTCAATTAGTGCTTCTTTATTCTAAACTCTTCCTTGACTTATAGTCTCTTTCTTAATTCAAAAGATGAAAACAAACAGTCATTGGGCTATTAGGGGAGCCCGTAGAGGGCTCATTAGCTGAGTTCTAATTGGGTTCTTTCACAAATCTGTCACTCAGGATTGAAGGTGAACCTGCCACCAGCAGCAAATGAGTGCACAGAGGGCTGTGAAATGAATGACAGAAAGTACTTCAGAGAAATAGGGGGAATGAGATGAATTTAGGACAAATGAAATGCACTTTTAATATGAGCAAGAGGCAGGGGGTAAAATAGAGAGGCCTTGGGAAGTATTTGGAAAGAATGGTTTAGTTTGAATCTTTCTAGCTTTTTTGTTTTTGTGATTGGAGAAAGCAATTGTTTAAATGAGTGACATCTGGAGAGGGAGGTCTTGCCATCCCACACACACTAGACATTCCCTGCTTGTCTATATCACTACCAGGAACTTGCTACACCTTGGCTGTTTGACTTATCACTCCCTTCCCCAAGAAATGAGGCATTTCTGGCCAGAGAGGCACTCTATTTCATAGCCTCGTGGCACAATGTTTACCTCAAAGTAAGTTTTGGAATAGTGCTTATTGACTCAATCAATCAAACAATTATCATTTGATGAAGGCCATCCCACCGTTGTGGTCGTTGCTCAGTCTTTCCTTCTCCTTTTCTTACTTTACTCTTACCCTCCACCTGATTAAACCTTATAAACAGTAAATAACTCAATACTCATAATAACAGTAAATTAGGAAATACTAATGCAGTAAATAACTCAAGGCTCAATTTAGTTGCAGCTGTCATTGTTGTTTGGCAGGCCCAATCTGGATTTGAACCTGCCAGCTCAGGTGTACGTGGCTGACGCCCTAGCCGCTTGAGCCACAGGCGCCCAGCCTCAAGGCTCAATTTAAATGTTAACTTCCCTAGGAAGCTTTCCAACCTTCTACTATCCAGGAAGAGATAATCATTTCTTACGCTCTCAAAATACACAAATAACGTTGGGCATGTGACCCCATGATTATTATAACCCATTATGTTATAATAGAATGATATACCAATGTATCTATTCCTTGGACAGATTCTGGAACAGCTGGAGCCTGGGACTAAGTGTTAATCATATTTTGTAGCTTCTCTGTACTCTCCCTTATTCTGTCTAGCACTTAAAAGACCTTGGCACATAATAGGTGATAAACAAATATTTGTTGAATAAATTATTTGATCTTTATCTAGGGGTGACACAAAATATGTCAGTCAAGGTTATCACAGAATTTCCTAAATCTCATGTTGGTTTATACTTAAGATGGCTTTTTAAATTTCTGCACAATTAGTTTTCTAGTTTCAGAAACTAACAAACACCAAATACTTCTAAATAAAATATATAGTAAATTGGGGTAAAGCAATAAAACTGTGATAAAGATAAAGATATAATAAAGACACAATGATAAGACCAAATATCTCACCAGTCAAGAAACATACTAGGGACACTGCTTGATAAAGTGAATGCTGATCATCAGACAGCTCAACCTCAGATTTAGAAACAGGGAGATGTAACACAGGGATTCTGCAGGGCTGGACAACTTAACAAACCCCGAAGTAGGATGGTGATGGAAAAGCAGAGGAAGTTCTAATATATTCATTAAGTGACAGTAACTTATATTAATATAATTACATGTTAGTTGTATATAAAATATTATTCATACCCTTTATTGTGTATGTATGAATAATATAGCCATCACACATTTTTACATAAACTCTAAAAAATGGAAATCAAATCTTTTAATTTTCTGCAGAACATGGAAATAAAATCTAGGTAGTGAGCTACCCTTATGTGTGTTAAAACTTAAGAGCGGTCATTAAAGCAATAAAAATTCAAAACATGGCTCGGCACCACAGCACAGTGGTTATGGTGCTAGCCACATACACTGAGGGTGGCAGGTTCGAACCTGGCCCGGGCCAGCCTCAACGACAACTGCAACAGTCATGATGACTGTTTTGACAGCCTTCTCTTGCCCTGTTGGTGAAGTATGGACCCCTCCCTTCATTTGTAGTTGACACTCAAACACATGGCTGCTGACACAGGACAGGTGAGATTGACAGCAGCTCATTTGTCACATATATTCACAGTTTAGGGGAAGAGGACACTGCACACCATGCAGGGCCACATGGAGCCGCATCAGGAGTGGAGGGAACCAGCAGAGTCGTGGGAGGCAGGGAGTGTATTGACAACAGAGTGAGGTGACCTTGGTTCCAGCAGGGGTGTGTGATTGGTTTGTTTGAATAATTTCTCTGACTGTCAGAAAGCTGAAACCCTTTAGGTTGAGGTCATTTGGGTACAGCTTGTCAATTTGATAAAGGATCTGGTTGTAGTGTGATTGATATAGGACAGTAGACCCCCAAATTGGGTCTGGCCTGAAGGCCAAGTGGGGTCTTGGCTTTGTGCAGGAAAGAATTCAAGAGCAAGCTAACACAATAAACCAAAAGCAAGTTTATTGAAGAAAAGGAAAAAAAGGATGGCTTGCCCATAGACAGATCAGCAGCTATCTCTCAGTGAGAGAATAGGACTTTGTGGGTCTTTAAGGTTTTATTTTATACCCTCCATTTAATTTTTGTAAAGTATAGAGAGGATTATTCATACGATTTCTGGGAGAGCGGTGAGGAGTTCCCAGACCTGAGGTTCCTCCCACTTTCTAACCAGCAGGGTAACTTCCTAGAGTTGCCAGGGCATTTATAAAACTGTATAAGCAGGGAAAAATGAGCAGTGAGAGTAATCTGAGCTTGTTTTTTGCAGCTATTTTCTTTTTTTCTGTTGTATCAGAGACCTTGGTTTGGGTCTTAGGACTCCTCCTGGAGCAGAGCCCCTTGGCTTCCTCTCATGCTCTCGTCTCTCCGTATCCAAAGGTAAATTGTTTCCAGACACCATCCCTTCCCCTTTTGAAGACCAAAGTCTGAGGATGCTCAAATCCCATACATACAATATCATAGTATTTGCATGTAACCTACGTTCATCAACTCTCATACTTTTAGTCATATTTAGATTACTTATAATACCTAATCTAATATAAATCTTAGATGAATAATTGTACTACATTTTAAAAATTTGTATTATTTCATTGTTTTATTTTTATTGTTTTTGCTTTGAATATTTTTAAGTCCCACTTGGTTGAATCTGCTAATATAGAACCTGCAGAAAGGGAGGTTCTACTGTACAAATATCCGTGTTTATTCAACACTACTGAGCTGTGGCTACTAATCCAGTCAGCCACAGATATCACATAGTGTTTCTTCCCTTGCCTGCCCACTGGGACTTCCATCACCTATGGGTAAGTGAATTCACTTTGACAGTTATAAATCATACCACTTCTAATGTTACAGTTGATTTTATAAAGGATTTGAGGTAACTTACAAAACAAATACAAAACACAAGAAAAGGGATGAAACAAGATTTTTGGTAAGGAGGAGAATACCAGGGTACAAAGGATTTAGGGTGAGGGTACAATTTGGCATAATTTTTGGTTCCAAAATTGCTGGCTGTCTAGGAAATTAATAAAAAAAAACAGCCAACATAAGCACAACTAGAACAAAAACAAATTGACTTGTGAGCTTTCATTAGCTGCAGAATGGTAAGACTACTTCTCGTTTCAGATCAGAATTAATTTATAAGAGATGTTATACAATACAGAACAATCTCTGTTACTAAAGGTTTACCTTGCTTTAGAGACAAGTTTTTTCAAATGAACTTTTCCCCACAGCAATACTTTCTAGAATGGAATTACTATTTATTAAGAATATATTATGTGGCAGACACTGTGTTTTAAATTCTAGGTGTATAATTTTATCTAATCCTCATACAGTGTTGATGAACTGTATATTATTTTTGGACTTTCATAGCTGAGTTATTAAATTTCCAAGATCAGAGACTTTGACAGGCTGCTGTCAGATTCAAATCTAGGGCTAGTTAGCTCCTAACAGTGTAAGGTTAAACTTTAAATAATAATGAAGTTATTTCTATTCAAAATATAGGTAATGACTTCCATGCCACTCTCATCATATTTAGTCTCTAGGAATTTATAATTAGATATTAAAATGCACATAAATGTGTTGTTAAATCCTATTACTGTTTCATACACAAGGAATCCTAGGTAAGCATTGGGTGAGTTTAAAATATCAACCAACTTACAGCCACCTTCTTACAGGAGAAAGACATTGAGGTATATACATATACAAGTGCATGCACACACAAACACACACAAACAGAATTGCTATTATTAAAGTTAGATCCATGAGCTTTTTAACTAGTTTGTTACAAATACATAAATAAATGGAATTAACTATGTCAAAGATATGCCAAGGGCCAACTTACTTTTTTTTGTGAGTTTTTGTATAAGTTTAGAAAGGAAGGCAAAGATTTAATTGCAAATGTCTAAATTCTTTCCAATGCTTGAGCAAGTTACTTATTGAAATTTTAAATGGTCTCCTCTAAATCTAAAGCAATTTAGTTGAATGAAATTATACTGAGGTGGGAGTGAATTATACTTTTTTGCTTACTATGATATCCCCCTTGTGTTATTCTGCATTTTTGTTTAATAAACCACACGAAACATCACCAAGCCAGAAGTATAGTGCTTGCATTGTGGGGAAGATAACAGAATCTTAAATTTTTAGCAACAGATATCCTTGGCAATTGCTAAAATTAAAAGCATAGAAATATCTTCTGCTGTTACAAACCAAACATTCTCTTTTTCAAGGACACATTTTGAGTTGAACCTCACAATTTTTTGGATAGCTGAGAAACCACTATAAATGGTGGGATGTGAATGCCTACTAAGTACTGTTCTAGAAAATAACATGATTAGCAATCTAATCTGGTTTCCTCCTGAATATAACTTTCCTGCAAGAAATAGAGCTCAGGGCGGTACCTGTGGCTCAAAGGAGTAGGGAGCTGGCCGCGTATGCCGGAGGTGGCGGGGTTCAAATCCAGCCCTGGCCAAAAACCACAAAAAAACAAGAAAAGAAAAGAAATAGAGATCAGGCTTGCACTAGCTCCTGGATTCTGACTAATGATTTGCTGTCTAGGGAAGTTCTAAGACCAGGGGGCAGGATGCAGATCCCCTTTTTATCTTCTTTTCATAAAGAACATGTGAAAATGCTGCATCACAGTTTAAAAGCAAAGGAGCTGAAGGTATGAGAAGCTTAGTGATCTGCAGGGGCAATGAACTGGAGGCTCACTAGGTTCAGTCCAACAGAACTTTGAGTCTATCTGGGTTTTGCTTTTCCGTTTTTCACTCATTATTGTATCACTCTTCATCTTTCTCTCTTGAACTTGAGGCACACTAGCCTCTTGAAAAGGAGGTTGGGTATAACACAGTTTACAGAAAGCAGGATCTTGGGATGACTCTGAGTTCTTATTTAATATTTGAAGGAGAGTAATATGGAGCTGAATTATATATATATATATATCATGCATTTATATATAAATATGAAATTATATATTTTTATGTATGTATAGAAATATATACATATATTTTACTAGATACATATAGTAAGAAGTAATGAATAAGATCAATCTAACAGACTAGAAATTTTGTTGTGTCTTGTCTCCTGGGGAATTCTATGGTGAATCATGCAAAATGATGAAAGATGGCATCTCAAATGACCTTTAAGTGCACTTCCAACCTGTACAGGTATAGACACTCGAAAATCCATCAAATTGCCCTATTATACAATTTAACATAGGGGCATTAGACTCAGATGTATGATTTTTCATTTTCCATGTTACATTTCAAGAAAACATAACCTCTTGTTCAAACCTGTCGAAGACATTTTGAATCTGGGCTCTGTGGTGGCACATGACCTAACAATCATAACTACACACCAGAGGTGAATTTAATAATGTGTCACTGTGTAATGTCCTTTACCAAGCTATTCGTGAAGAAAGAAAAAAAACTGGATAGGTAAAGGACAGATACCTGTAGGGGAGAGCCTCTCCTTATTCTCATTCAAAAGTAACTTTTTGGATATTTACTCAGTCTTTTGGATTCAGGATTAATTTACTTAGTTTTGTTTGTTGGTATTTTGACAAGTTTATAGCAAATGTTGTATGTAGATATGCATAGAGATATTAGGAAATTTAGATATTGAGCCTTCTTCCCATAAGCATGTCATTTCTCTCGTTTTCAGTATCCTTATAATATTTAATTTTTTATAATTTTGTGATTTTTTTTTAGCACTGCATTGACTATATGGATTAATTTGGGGAGAGTAGACACCATTATAATACTAAGAAGGTCTATTCAAAAACGTGGGAGATTTTAGACTTAATTCTTAAATAAATTATATGTGATTTCTTAAATGTAATATTTGGCACCTTGTGGTTTTGTCACTCTTAAAATATATTTCATATTCCTCCTTTCAGTTGAGGTATATAGATTTGCATCCAATTATTTGTTATTGACCCTGTATTGAGCAAGTTTGCTAAACTCTGCTACTCATTATAATTTATCCCTTGAACATTTTAGATAGCGTTTTTTCATATGTCAGATAAACTTATGGTCTTCCAATAATTCTTTATTTTGTTAAAATAATGTCTATTGAATTGTGTTAAATGCCTTTTTGGCATCTATGTTAACATGTGAGTTACATGAATATATTTTCTAATGGTAGAACAGAATCCTTGCATTTCTGCCATAAATACTTCTTAGCCACTACATCATCCATTTTATATTTTGCTTAATTCTTTTAATATACATAACTTGTACTTACCAACAACAATTTTCCAAAAATGTTTTTTGTTCATAACAGCACTTTCTGGGATATTATTTCTTCTTATTATAAATGGAGAAATTATAACATAATACATAACATTTCAACCCCAAACCTGAAAGCCTTTTTTTAATAATAAAAACACAGAATAAAACTTCTCTCTCTCTTTTTTTTTTTTGGCCAGGGAAGGGTTTGAACCTGCCACCTCTGGCATATGGGGCAGGCGCTCTACTCACTGAGCCACAGGCACTGCCCAAAACTTCTTTCTTTAAGTAAAGACAGAAACCTCTCAGTAGAGGTTATCAATATCTTCAAAACCTGTTCCTTGAGCATCAACTGATGTAGATATTACCCAGCAGTTGCTATGCTTCTGCCTTAAAATCCTTCCAGTGAGGACTGGAAGCCTGATTGTTGGAGGGTAAATTTCCTTTTGAGATTCACCTCTCTGGGCATTAGCTACCCCACAATTTTGTGTTGTACTACTTATGACTGAAAGGTCTTTTGTGGTGTTGAACAGCACAGACAAGGGACACAGGGACATGGCACACCTACTTGTGGTTGATGCTGGCAGTGCCACTGTCCAGTCCACCACACAGTGCTGAAATCTGATGGGTTGACTCCATCTGGGTTGGTGCATTGTAAAGGTGTGGTGACCTTGCATGTTGTCTTCTTTTTAATTGCATCACTTTTAACACTCCTCTTCCCAAAATTTTCTTTCATTTCTTGCTTGTTATTTTCTTCTCTGTATAGAAAACTATGCCAAAATAAGGAAGGACTAGTTACAAAATGAAGTATATAAAGGTTCAGAAAAAATCCATGGCTGACAACAATCTTAATTTAGTTTCGGTACCTGAGATGTGCATCATCTTTTTGGACAAATGAGAGACTTCATTTTTAAAAAAGTCTGGTATGTATTAGAAATTGTATATGAAATTTCACTGAAGGATGTTAATACACATTCTTGTGATACTTTACTAAAAACAATGTGTTTCACAAAAATAGAGACATAGACATATGGAACCAAATAGAAAACCAAGAGATGAAACTAATCTCTTACATACCTCTGATCTTTGATAAAAACATACACTGGGAAGAAGAACCTCTACTCAATGAATGGTACTGGGGGAACTGGAAAACCACTTGTAAAATGCTAAAACTGGACTCGCACCTTTCACCACTTAACAAAAATGGACTCAAGATGGATGAAAGATTTAAATTTAAGATGTGAAGTGAGCAAAAATCCCAGAAGAAAGTGTGGGTAAAAGAAATCATCTTAAAGTGTACAAGTCAGAAGAATTGAATGAGATCACAATGTTTGTAACACTCATCACCAGTTCCAAAGCATTTTTATCATTTCAAAGAATCCCTCATACCCCTTCAACAGTCACTTCCCATTCTCCACACCACTCAGTCTCTGGCAACAAACCCACCTTCTTTATCCAGGTTTTGTTTCCTTCATATTCTGGATATATTTTAACTCTGTAGTTCAGTCCGAAAATTATGTGAATGTAATTTCATATTTTACTTAATATGGTTATGTGCAACTTACTGGGAAAATGAGGGGAAAAAGGTATCTGGGAAATCAGTATTATGTTTGAAGCTCTTGTAAGTCCTAAATCATGTCAAATTGCAGCTTAAAAAATAATCAAACAATGAAACACAAAAAGCAGTGAACAGACGTTTAGCCTAGGAACTCAGACACAATGGTTTGAGTCCCATTTCCACTATTAGTTACTTCATGGTTGTACTGAAGTCATTTATGACCACAAAATGTAAAATAAATGATTAAGTTATTAATGGACAAGCAAATTAAACTGTCTGAAATTTAATTTGTTTATTAGAAGCAAGAAGGACTAGACTAGATATTGAAAATCTCTATATTCCTTCTTCTTTTTTTTTTTTAAATTGGAAGTTTATCAATTTTGTAGGGGGCCTGGACTTTTTCCCAGATATTATTAGCCTATCTCACAAAATGAATACAAAGATAAAATAGTTTTTCTTACATCTCTATCCTAACAAATGATGAAAGTTGAAAGTATGAGAATCGATATAATTTTATAAAATCTTAGCACCATATGTGGACATGATAAATACTTAATAAATCTCATGTGCATGAATACATACGCATACAAATTTATAACTTTCTTAAAATATGATCAAATATATGAGTATCAGTCTCAGATTAAACAAAAGGTTCCAGTTCTTCAAAATATATTAAATAATTTTGGTATCTTTATGCAATCAATGTTTTATTAATATAGAAATTACTATTTTACTTGTAGGGAAGATGTGCACTTATGGCATTTTATAAGAAAATTTTGAAATTTCAAATTGATTTAAAATATAATATTTTAGTGAAAAATGTTCATCATCCCCAAGCATCAGAGAAATGCAAATCTAAACCACCTAACAATAGTGAAAATAGCCCACATTACAAAGTCCCTAAGCTGCAGATGTTGGTGAGGGTGAAAAAAAAATGGGAAAGGGGAATACTTTTATTCTTTGGGTGATATTGAAAACTAACACAGCCTTTTGGGAAAGAAGTATGCAGAATACTCAAAGGGCCAAAAGTATACATTCCTGCAATCTCCTTGCTAAGTATCTACACAGAAAAAAACTAAAAATCATTTTTCCACAGGGCCATTTGCACTGGAATGTTTATAGCACCTCAGTTCTCAATTTCAAAGAATTGGAAACAACCCAAGTACCCACTGACCCATGAATGGATTAATAAACTGTGGTATATATATACCATGGAATACTATTCAGCCATAAAAAAGGAGACTTTACTTCTTTTGTCTATACCTAGATGGAGTTGAAGAACATTCTCCTTAGTAAAGTGTCTCAAGAATGGAAAACAAGTATTCCATGTACACAATACTAATTTGAAACCAGCTCCATCAGTAGTGTGATTGTCCGCCACAGCATCATAAGTGCAGTCTTGCCTGTGTTCACTAGTGGTGACATTTGTCAGTCCATAGCTGATTAAGTGTTACTCCATCCAGGTCTTCAGATGGCAGTGGCAAAACAGGACTCCTACCCATGGAACATACAATAGTGTCATTCCCTCCTTCACTTGGTGGGAACAACACAGAGGGATAAATGGAGTACTCTGAGTCTGGGATCTCAAAATGGAGCCAGGCACAGAGCCCAGGGTTTGCAAACCAGTGAGTTCTTGCTCTGCCTTCTCTCCAGAGGAATGCTACCATCATCCAGTTGCCTTTTACGTATGTATGGTACAAAGACTCTCCTGCAGTTCAGAAAGCTATATATGTGGGGGATGTGTAGTGCCCTCAAATTCTTTTTTCTGTCCCTTCCCCAAAGTCAAGTACACTTCCTGTGTACCTCTGATCCTGCAAAATGGGTAACTGATCTTCCCTCTCCTTCATTTTGGGAGGCTCCTATGACCTGTCTGTTGATTCCCAATGCTTTCTGTCTTAGACAATCTACCTGAGGGTCAATATCCACTTTCCACTTTCTGTCCTCTCCATGAAAACAGTGTGTGCATGCTGTTTCTAGTCTGCTATTAGGCCCAATACCTCTACCTGATTTCTTTAAAGAATTAAAGTTTCACTTTGAGTATTCCTTGAATTTTATTTAGTTATTACTTAAGGAATCTTGAAAATATTTTTTACATGGAAAAGTTGACCATATTGTTATTCTTTCTTAAGAAAAATAATGGAATCAAACATGAAATTCACTTTCATTTAATTGAGGACTGTGCATCTAGATAGTCAACTTTACTGTGCAGATGTACTTTAAGCAGATTTTGTCATTTAGTTTAGGGTCTTTGTCTTTCCTGTGGCAGACTTACAAACGTTCATTTTAAGAGTGAATTGTTGCCTTCCAAATTTAATACATGTTGTAGTATTTTGAAAATAAGATACATAGGATCTTAGGATATTAGGTGTATTTAAAAATATTATGTGAGAAAATGACGTGAGAAATTTAGTTTTCATTCTTGTCAATCACTAATGCTAATAAAAAAATTATTTTGTGAATTTTTAATTTAGATTTCAATTTTACATTTCAGTAAGCTTAAAATGTAAGTATCAGGCTCGGCACCTGTGGTTCAGCAGGCTAAGGCGCCAGCCACGTACACCTGAGCTGGCGGGTTCTTATCCAGCCTGGGCCTGCTAACCAGCAATGACGGCTGCAACCCAAATGAAAATAGCTGGGCGTTGTGGTGGGCGTCTATAGTCCCAGGAGGTGGAGGCAGGAGACTCGCTTGAGCCCAGGAATTTGGAGGTTGCTGTGAGCTGTAATGCCACGGCACTCTACCCAGGGCGACAGCTTGAGGCAATGTCTCAAAAAAAAAAAAAAAAAAAAAAAGAAATGTAAGCATCAATTTAGTTATTCATTTTTTTTTATAAAGCTACTCTTTATCAATATTTTCCTTATATTTCTTTTTCTTTTTTTTATTGTCGGGGATTCATCAAGGGTACAAGAAACCAGGTTACACTGATTGCATTTGTTAGGTAAAGTCCCTCATACATTCGTGTTTAGCCCCCCAAACGGTGTGGCACTCACCAAGACCCCACCCCCTCATTCCTTCTCTCTCTCTCTCTGCTCTCCCCTTCCCTAACTTCCACTGTGTCATTAATTGTCATTAATTGTCCTCATATCAAAATTGAGTACATGGGATTCATGCTTCTCCATTCTTGTGTTGCTTTACTAAGAATAATGTGATCCACTTCCATTCAGGTTAATACAAAGACTGTAAGGTCTCCATTTTTTTTAATGGCTGAATAGTATTCCATAGTGTACATATACCACAGCTTCTTAATTCATTCCTGGGTTGGTGGGCATTTAGGCTGTTTCCACATTTTGGCGATTGTAAATTGAGCTGCAGTAAACAGCCTAGTGCAAGTGTCTTTATGATAAAAGGATTTTTTTCCTTCTGGGTAGATGCCCAGTAATGGGATTGCAGGATCAAATGGGAGGTCTAGCTTGAGTTCTTTGAGAGTTCTCCATACTTCCTTCTAAAAAGGTTGTATCAGTTTGCAGTCCCACCAG
>CAUYON010097904.1:0-45174 GCA_963573935.1 Arctocebus calabarensis | reverse complement strand
GGAGGGAAGGAGAGGGAGACGGTGGGGGGAGATGGGACAAAGGGTGAGATCACATGTGTGGTACATATTCGAAGGATCAGGAGAAAACTTCTAAACAAGGATCAAAAATGTTTTCATATAGTAAATGAGAAAATATCATGAAAGGTATGTCAATCAGGTTGATAAAATATCTCAGATTGCATGTGAAGCCCCCACACTGTACCCCATGGTTGAACTAATGTACACAGCTATGATTCAATAAAAAAAAAATAGAATAAGCATATAACATAAAAAAGAAAATATTTTTGTACAGCTATAAAATGTATTTTCATTTTAAGCCGAGTATAGTTACTGAGGAGTCAAAAACTTAAAATAATTAAAAAATTTATAAAGAAAGTGACAGTAAGCTTAGGATACCTTATTATTGAAGAAAGAAAAATATTTTCAATAAATTTAGTGCAGCCAAAGTGTACAGTGTTTATGAAGTCCATACAGTGTATAGAAATGTCCTAGGCTTTTATGTTCACTCTCTACTCACTCATTTTGACTCACCCAGACCAACCCCCAGTCCTGTAAGTTCTATTTGTGGTTCTATCACATAAGTGACGTATACAGATGTATTATTTTTTATCCCTTATGCCATATTTTTACTGTGCCTCTTATATGTTTAGATAGGTTTAGACACACAAATACTTAACATTGTGTTACAATTAGTTACACTGGTAGGTAACATACTATACCAATCTGTAGTCTACAGCAATAAACAGGCTATACCACATGGCCTATGTATATCTGAGGCTATACTTTCTTGGCTTGTGTACATATACACAGTGATGTTTGCACAGTGATGAAGTTTCCTAATGACTTATTTCTCAGAATGTATCCTTCTCATTAAGTGACACATGACTATTATTTTCTAAATGTTTCCTCCACATACTTTAGAACAGTGGTTCTCAATCTTCCTATGCCGCAATGTATTTTCATTGTTCAAAAGGGGTTGTGATCCACAGATTGAGAACCGCTGCTTTAGAATAATATCAAACAGTGTTATTGCTGTGAGCTATGATGCCGTGGGCACTCTACCAAGGGTGACCGAGTAAAACTCTGTCTCATAAAACAAAATAAACAAGAAACTAGCAGTGTTAAAATGTTTACTTCAATCAACAGGTATGATTTAGAAAATGTAACAGGAGATAGAAGATCTATTCTAATTAGCCACATTTTTGCTTGCTAGATTCTTCCTTTCTCTTAATATTCCAGGTTTCCCTTACTTATTTTTTTCTTTTTGTTTAGAACTTCTTTTATGTCATTTTAAGGGTAGGCTTCCTGTTTCAAAATTGTCATAGTTTCCTTTCATTTGAGAATGTCTTGATTTCTCCTTCATTCCCGAAATATATTTTCACTGTATATGTGATGCTAGGTTGACAATCCTTTTCTTTCAAAACTTGAAAATGTGAAACTCAATTTTGCCTGACTTCCATGGTTTCTGATGAGTAATGTGCTGTCAGTCTAATAATTTTCTCCTATAAGAAATGTTTTAATTTTCTCTAGTTACTTTTTGTATTTCTTTCTTTTTTTTTTTTTAAAGTTTAAGATGTTTGATTATGATGTGGTCTGGTTTATTTTTTATTTTTTATTTTTTTTTAGTTTATCCTGTTTAGGGTTTGCTCAGATTCTTCAATCTGTAGTTTTTGTCTCTTGTTAAATTTGGCAAGTTTTAGCCTTTGTTTCTCAGAGTGCTTACTTCTTCTTACCCTTTTTCCACCTCTTCTTCTAACAAACTGAATGTTGGATGTTTTGTTAGAGTCCTAGCAGCCTTTATTCTTTTTGTTTGTAGTCTATTTTCCCTATTTTGTTCAGATCAGGTAAATTGTATTGTTTTACCTTCTCTAACCTGAATTTTTCTTCTGCCCCATCCATTCTGATGTTAAGCTTATCCAATCAGCTGTTTTTTCTTACTGCATTTTTGAATTCTAAAATTCCCTTTTCGTTTTTTTATATCTTTGATTTTACTTATAATTTCTTTTCTGAGTGCTCTTTTTTCCATTTGTCCCAAGCATGTCTAATTCTTTACCAAGAGTCCCAGTTTTTAAATTTGTTTCAAAGACATCTTTAATTGTTTGCTGAAGCATTTTTGTGATGACTGCCTTAAAATCTTTCCCAGATAATTTTAATATCTCTATAACTTTGGTTTTAACATCTATTGCTTATTCTTTTAATTCAACTTCATATCTTCTTGGTTTTTGGATAGTGAATACATTTTTCTTTAAATCTGTGGAGTATTGTTTATTTTGTGAGACTCTGTTGTTTAAACCTTTGGTTTTAGTTTGGTTTTTTTGACACTACTTTGACAAGGGAGAGAGGAGGCATAGTCTTGTTACTGCTAGGGAGAGGTAGAAGTCAAGTTTCTCCATTCAGCCTCCATTGACTGGGTGGGATTTGTATATAGATACTATCTTTTCTTAATAGTCTTGAAAAGATGAAAGTTTAGGTTCTCCATTTGATCTTTTATAGTGTGCGGGGGGTTGGATACACAGGTTTCCTTTTCTGGTGTTTTTCTGTTGTAGTAAGGATATTGTCTCTTTGGTGAGAGAGAGCATTTCAGATAGGTTCTGCTGGGTTCTTTGCTTCCGTTTTTGGATTGTTAGATTCTTCAGTTCCAATTTTGTTATATATGAGGCAAAAGGAGCACCCAGGGAACTTATCACTGTGTCATTTTACAGGTCCCTATCTCCCAATTGGTCAGTTTGCCCTCTTTTCTCCACTGTTCAGAATGAATGCATGTATTTATATTTATCCTCCCAGAAGTGAAAGTACCTTAATTATTTTAGTAAATATTTACAGATAATATTGCTCTAAACAATTTCTTATCAATGGGTAAGGACTTATTTTTGTCATTTCATTAATTGTTTTCTGATTATTTTGTAAATCCTTTGTTTCTCTTGTCCTCTCTTATTGTTTATCTTTGTGATTTGGTGGTTTTCTATAGTGATAATGCTTGAATCCTTTTGCATACTCATTTGTATATCTTCTGTATAAGTGGGATTTATACTGTTATATGTTTTCATGATGATATAT
This sequence comes from Arctocebus calabarensis, assembly GCA_963573935.1. Lineage (NCBI taxonomy): Eukaryota > Metazoa > Chordata > Mammalia > Primates > Lorisidae > Arctocebus > Arctocebus calabarensis. Next base: position 42,117 of record CAUYON010097904.1, on the reverse strand, counting down.
ATCACTCTTTTTCTTCCAGATGTAGTACTACCTTAAGCATTTTTTACAGGGTTGGCCTAGGGATGATGAATTCTCTTAATTTTTGCATGTCTGAGAAAGACTTTCTCTTTAATTTCTGAAGGATAACTTTGCTGGGTATCACATTCTTGGTTGTCTGTTTTTTCGTTTAGCATTTTGAATATATTATGTCATACTTTCTTGGCTTGTAATGTTCCTGCTAAAAATATGCTGTTGGTTTGATGGGATTTCCTTGCATATGACTTGATGCTATTCTCTTACTGATTTTAGAATTTCCTCTTTGTCTTTGATTTTCAACAGTCTATCATATGCTTGAATAGGACTTTTTGGGTTGAATTTATTTACAGACTTTTAGCTTTCTATATGTGGATGTCTATTTCTTTCTTAAGACTTTGGAAATTTTTAGTTGTTATTTTATTACCCAGTCAGTCCCTGAGTTAAATATCTGCTTTATATGTAACTCATACTTACAAATGGAGGCTATTACAGTAAGTTCCTGAATTATAAACATCTGACTAATGTTTGACTCACACTTATGAATGAGGGCTGTTACAGGTAATAGACGAATGTACCTGTTCAAACTTACATTCAAATTCACTGTAACAAAGGTAAACACACCTATAGAATCTATCTCATTCATAACCTGGGGAATTCCTATATAGATTTTCTGTGCCTTTTCCCATTTCTACTCTTTCTGTAGAAGAAGGACAGATGGCCAATAAACATATGAAAAAGTGCTCAATGTCACTAATCATCAGGGAAATGCAGATTAAAACTATAATGAGATATCAGCTCATCTTAGCTAGAATTGCTTTTATTAAAAAATTACCAAACAATAAATGCTGATGTGGATGCAGGAAGAAAGGAATATGTATAGACTGTTGATGGGACTGTAAATTAATAAAACTTTATGAAAAACAGTATGGAGGTTTCTCAGAGAACTAAAAGGTAGATCCACCATTAGATCCAGCAATCCCAATATTGAGTATGCACTCAGAGGAAAAGAAGAACTTTCATCAAAAAGACACCTGCACTTAAATGTTTATTGTGGTACAATACATGATTACAAAGATGTGAAAACAATCCAAGTGCCCATCAATTCAGGAGTGGATTAATAAAATGTAGTATATGTATACATAAAGTACTACTCAGCCATGAAAAGATGAATTAAAACCTTTTTAAACAATCTAGATAGAACTAGATTGGAATCTAGAGGAGACCACTCTCCTAAGTGAAGTATCTTAAGAATGGAAAAACAAACTCCACATATACTCATTATTAAATTGGAACTAACAAATGAATACACATATGCACCAGAGAGAAGTCAAACTCTCATTGGAAATCAAGAAGGGGGAGGGTTACCTGATGTGCACAATGAACACTATTTAGATGATGGGCAGATATTTATCCAGGAGTCAAGTATTACAAAAGAGATCCATGTAACCTAAAGCATTTGTAACTTTTAATATTTTGAAATTGAAAAATTAAATTGTTGAAAATGTGAATATTTGTTCACTTAATGGTGTCCCCATATATCACATAGCCTTTGCTCGTGCTTTTTTCATTCTTTTTTTGTTTGTTTGTTTTTTGTCTAACTGGGTTGTTTCAAAAAACCATCTTTCAAATTTAGAAGTTCTTCTGGTTGCTGTAGTCTATTGTTAAAGCTCTCAATTGTGTTTTTTATTTCATTTACTGAATTTTTCAGTTCCAGGATTTCTGTTTGGTTATTGTTTTATGATACTATCTCTTGTTGAATTTCTCATGAAGATCATGAATTTCTATTAAGTAATTTTCACTTATTTATTTTTTTTAAATTTCAGATTAATATGAGAGTTACAATGTTTACATTTGTTAGTTGTGTCCTGCACCCAGGTGGTATACCATATATCTTTATATTGTGCCCATCTGGTGCCCACCAATTCCTGATCCTGCTCCTCTCTCCTCTCTCTTCTTCCTCCTCCCCTTCATCTTGAAATTAATTGAGTTTTTCTCTTGTGTAGGTGTGTGTTAGTTCATCTATTGACTTCATATTAGTGTTGAGTACATTGGATACTTGATTTTCCATTCTTGTGATTTTTTACTAAAAAGAATGCATTTCAACTCCACCCAGGTTAATACAAAAGATATAAAGTCTCCATCTTTTTATGGCTAAATAGTGTTCCACGTATGCATATAGCATAGTTTATTAATCCATTCCTGGGTTGATGGGCATTTAGCTTGTTTCCACATCTTGGTGCTTGTAAATTGATCTGCAATAAATAATCTAGTGTAAATATCCTTATGGTAAAATTTTTCTTTTTCCCTCTGGGTAGATGCCTACTAATGGGATTGTGGGATCAGATGGGAGGTCTATTTTGAGTGCTTTGAGGATTCTCCACCCCTCTTTCCAAAGAGGCTGTATTAGTTTGCAGTCCCACCAACAGTGTAAAAGTGTTTCCTTCTTTCCACATCTGCACCAGCATCTACTGCTTTGGGGCTGTGTGATGTGGGCTATTCTCTCTGGGGTTAGATGATATCTTAGGATGGTTTTGATTTGCATTTCTCTGATGATATAGGGATGATGGGCTTTTTTTGTTAGCCATTCATCTTCTTCAGAGAAGATTCTGTTCATGTGTCTTGGCCAGTGATAGATGGGCTTGTTTGCTTGTTTTTAAAATTTTTTTTTGGTTTTTGTTGATTAATTTGAGTTCCCTGTAGATTCTAGTTATCAGCCCTTTGTCATATTAATAAGATGCAATTTTTTTTCCCTTTCTGAACATTGTCTATTTGCTTTAGTTGTTGTGTCATTAGCTGTGCAGGAGCTTTGCAGCTTAATTAAGTCCCATTTGTTTATTTTTGTTGTTGTTGCAATTGCTATTGAAGTCTTCTTCATAAAATCTTTCCCTAGGCTGACATCATTAAGAGTTTTTCCCACATTTTCTTCCAGGATTTTTATGGTTGCATGTCTTAGATTTAAATCTTTTGTACAACTTGAGTCAAATTTTTAAGTAGACACAAAAATTGAATTTTTTCCCCTGATTTCTTTGTATTGGTTATCTGTGTTCTTTTGTATCTTGGTACATTTCTGTAAGGTCATTGTTTTGGATTTCTTTTCAGGAATATTATGGATTTTTTTTGAAGTCAGTTACAGAGATGTTATTGTGTTCCTTTGGAGGTGTTGTATTTCCTTTCTTTATTATGTTTCTTGTATTTCTGTGTTGATTTCTATGCATCTCGTATAATAGTTATTTTAAATTTTATGGAGTAGCTTTTGTAGGGTAAGACTTTTTTATGTAGAATGCTTCTATGGTTGGGTAAGTTTGGTTTGACTCTGAGTGGGCACAATGGTGTAGTCTGTGTACAATTTCTTCAACTGTAATCATCATCAGTGGTGTCCACAACATCCTCAGTGGCTTGAGGTGTAATTGTTTGTGGCATAGCTGTGGTGGATATGGAGATGCCAGTGAGCCAATCCTTGGGCCCCATAAGGAGAAGGTGTGCAGACACTGGTGCTGGTGACAATGAAATTTATATAGGTCAGTTGTTGGGCTCCTGTGGGCTCACAAAGATACATGACAACTGTACCCTTGGAAGGGGTTGAGTTGCTAAATTGTAGCAATACTAGGGGTGGGGTGCTTTTTGGGCTCCTGAGGTATACATGGGCAATGTTGGTGGTGGTAGCAGGCCTAAGAAATGTCAGTCCTTTGGTCCTTGAGTAGTGTGGATGGACACTCGTGGTAGCAGTGGTATTCCCTGAGGGGGCCAGACCTTGGGCCTCTGGATGCTGCTCATGGACTCTGCTGGTGATAGTGGCAGCCCTTTGGTGAGCCTTTAAATACTCTCTTGATATACATGTGTAAGAATTTTTCTACATAATTTATGTCCAATATAGTAGCCTCTAGCACATGTGAATGTTTTTGTTAAAATTTGAATGAATTAAAATAAAATAAAATAAAATAAAATAAAATATGTTCTTTGTCATAATAGCCACATTTCAAGTGCTCAATAGGCACATGTGGTAAATGGTTAACTGTGGGTAGAAATATGCAGGTAGACATTCCAGAGGACTTGCTAGGGCTTGGGAATGGCCCTGGGCCTTATTCCCTCACCACTTCCTCCCACTGCTCAGCACTCCTACAGTGGCTGGGGAATTGGAATATTCACCTGTATAGATAGAACACTAGTTTGGGGATATCTGAGTAAAATTTAGCAGCTTAGTGGAGGTAGGATATGAGCAGAGTTAGAAGAAGATTAAAAATTACCCTTGAGCTGAGACAATCTAACTTGAGACTATAACCATAAGCATTCTTCTCCCATCTCTAAGGCAACTTTGTTTGTTACCTATTTAGTTGTGCCCTTGAAAATTGTCCTATGATTTAGTGCCTCCATATTTATGACCTTTTCCTTAGTCAATAGGTCACCCATGTGATCTTTACTTCTTCATTCTGGAAACACAGGCCCTAAAATCTTAATGAAACCTCTTGAGAATTTGGTGCAGGGTGGCACTTATCTGCCTTTATACAGGCTGATATGGTGTCTTTCTTTCCAGATAGACTTTTCTGGGTCTCAGAAACTCTTCTTATTAATCTCTCTGTGTGCTGTTTTTCCCTCAGTCTCTGACCCAGATGGTCTGGAAAGTCCCCTTTTAGGGAATTCTCAGTCTGCCATGTTAAGGCTCCTTCCTGAGCCACAATAGTAAACATGGCAGACAACCAAGTTATAAATATGTTTCTATGCACTGCACCTAAGAGCAGAGATACTGGTTCAAAGAGTTTGACCTTCGTTACTTTTATCAGGCAATGCTAAGATGTTTTCCAAAGTAGTTGTATTGATTTATACTTCCATTAGCACTGGATAAGAATTCTTGTTCCACATTTGTGTTAACACTGGGTAGTATCAGACCTTAAAAATTTTTGCCATATTGATGGGTATAAAAATAAAGAGGTAATCATTTTTTCACTTATTAGAAAGAATCAATATATTTTTTATGTGTTTATTGAAATAAGCTGTTCAAATCTTTTGTCCATTTTTCTAATGAGATGTTTATCCTTTTCTTACTAATTCATAGAAATTTTAAAAGTATATTGGATTCTAACCTTTTGTCTTTTATATGCACTGCATATGTTTTCTTCACCTTATACTTGCCATTTATGTATGGTGTTTATTAGTGAGAATAGAATCAGCTAAATGGGAGTAACAAATGAATCTCAAATGTGAGTGGAATAACAAAGAGTAATGCTAGCAGCTCTACCTTGTAAAACACATGGTCTTCTAGGTTGCTGCAACAAGGGAAGGAGAGCTAGAGGGCTGCACAAGTTGTTTTAAGTGATAGGTCTAGAAGTGGCTCATGTTACTACTATCCAAATCACAACAGGTCATGAGTCTCAAGTCTATTGCAAGAGAAGCAGAAGTGTAGGCAAGTACATGTATATTTGGGAGGACTAACATTCTCTGCCACATGGTGTCATTGTAGGAATAGATGCTCTAATTTTAATCTAATTAAACTGAACTCTATTTCTTTATTGTTTCTACTTTTATCTTATTTAGAAAGTCATTCTCTACTACAGCATCAATTCCAGAAGACATAAATAGAGGATTCCTTAAATGAAATGGTGAAGATATTTTTCTATGTCACCTCTAAAGTTGCTATACATTTGGTCTTCACATTTGGGTCTTTAATTCATAAGAAGTTTCAGATACGGGCTCAGTTTTGTTTCAGCGTCATTGATAGAAAAATCCATACTAATCTGTCAATCAAATTTCCATATGTGTGTGGATATGTTTCTGGGTTCTAGATATTATTCTATCACCCCATTTATCTGTTCCTGGGCCCAATCCATCATGCCTTGAATATTACATTCTTATAATAACTCTTACTATTTGGTAAGACAAATATCTTACTATGTACTTCCTGTGGTGCCGTTTTGTCTATTCTTGGTCATTGTCCTGCTATTTGAATTGCATAATCTTTTTATGTTTCAAAGTAAACCAAGTGGAGATTGAATATACAGATCAATTTGGAAAGAGGTAATATCTTTATATCATTGAATCTTCCCTTTGATGAGCAATGGTGCTTCTCTACATTTATTTAGAACTGAAATTTAATAAATTTCAATGATGTTTCAAAGTTTTTTGTTATCATTAAGGTCTCATATATCTTTAGTTAGATTGATTTATTGGTGCTATTGCAAGTGTTATTTTTAACATAATTACATTTTCAACTATTTTTCATATGGAAATTCAGGACTTTTTTTAGTATATGGGGTATTTTCTTCTTTTAAATTATTAGATATTTTTCATTGATTTTGAATAAGGTAAGGATACCTTATTTTATTTTTTAAGAGGTGAAGTTTGGGTTTTAGTTTATCTGTAGAGAGTATAAATTTATTAGCCCCAGGTATATGTGTAGAATCTCCTACTAGATTTACTACTTTGAAAGATTTTTCTCTTGTTTTCACCTACCATGAGTCATCTGGACTGGGAAGGTGCCCTGAGGGTGAAAGTGAGCTTTGATGCTTTGTTTACCACGTTGGACTCTTTGTCTCTTAACTTTAGGTCTCTAGAGAATCCTTATCTTCTTGCCTATTTGTCAGTTCATTAGAATAAATATTTATATTTGTTTTAGTCAGGAGGATTAATTAAGTTTAGTCTGCTATGTTGTCAGAAACTGAAATTGAGATAGATACATACATTTGTATAAATACCTTCTAAACCCAATATTTATAATAATCAGAAAAAGATACCTGTATCATTACTTTTAAAGGTTGAATCTAAATGACTTGGTTTAATTGAATTACAAATCTCAGTAGCAATATTATTGTCGTTCAACTTTATTTACCTGATTATTTTTTTCTCTCTGCATTTTTCTTTCCTATTTGGCTGTTAAGTCAATAAAGTACTCTAAGGCTTGTGACCAACAAAGTTAGCCATTAGCTTATCCTTCTTGTTAGAAGGATTGGCATTTTAAAAACTTTGGCCTGGTCTCCTGACACTATAGCTTTTCTAACGTGCATTCTGAGATAGTGAGAGTTAATGTTAACCCTGCTACATCTTGCAACGTCGAATTTTCTCTGATATAAACTCTTTTCCTGTTTGCCAATTAATCAACAAGTGACCACTGAGTTTCTACCAGAACTCTGTTACTGTGATAATGGCAAACTTACTCTGCTAGCCAAAGAGTATTAAGCCAGATTTTCCCCAGGGTGAAAATTTGACTACACTGATTTTCTGTGATTACCCTAATCCTGCTCATTCTTCCACAGATTTCCTATAGGAATTTCTCAGGGAGACTAAAGGGTATAGTTAATTGCTTTTTGAGATTTTTTTCTCTGAAAGTGGTTAAGTCAACACATAAAACATAGAGATAATAATTTAAGTTCTGAAGGAAGCCATGCCAATTGAGTTATGGAAAGTTCAAAATTAACATTTTATTTGGTACTTTACTGTTATAACTGATATACAAATCATTAAAGTCATATCCTAATTTATTAACTTCTTTCTTGATACATGGAACACTGGGCCCATAAAATATCACACATAGTATGTGGTTATATAATCTCACCATTAAAGAGTTGTCCGAAAACTTGTTCTATAGGTTAAAAAAAATCTGATAAATACTTCTCATAAAATTAGTATTTTCACAATTTATTGAAGCACTTCTCTTGAAGTGGTTGATAAAATTAATTGATATATTTTTCTGGCTCGGTGCCCGTAGCTTAGTGGCTAGGGCACTGGCCACATACACTGGGGCTGGTGGTTCGAATCAGGCCCACTCTTGCTAAATAACAATGACAACTACAACAAACAAAGTAGCTGGGTGTTGTGGTGGGCACCTATGGTTCCAGCTACTTGGGAGGCTGAGGCAAGAGAATTGTTGAAGCCCAAGAGTTTGAGGTTGCTGTGAGCTGTGACGCCACAGTACTGCAGTTGACATAGAGACATAGTGAGACTCTATATAAAAAAAAATTTTTTTTTGATATATTTTTCTGTTATTAAAAAAAAGTATGTTTTTACACAATTGATCCTTGTTTGCTGTTGAAAAAGCAGCAAATGCAGATAAGGAGATAAAAATATTTTATTACTAAGGACTAATCACAAATAATATTTTCAAAATGTTTTATTATAAAATAATTTCAAATTTCCAGAAAGACTGTATATATTCTATATGTATATCTATTAATTATATATTTACATAGATACACATACATATTTATTATTTTTCTCTGAATTGTTTGAGTGTAAGTTGCATCTATCATAACCCTTTACTTGGAAGTGCTTCAGGGTACATTTCTTTCTTTCTTCTTCTTTTTTTTTTTTTTAGAGACAGAGTCTCACTTGGTTGACCTTGGTAGAGTGCTATGGCTTCATAGCTCACAGCAACCTCCAGCTCTTGGGCTTAGGCAATTCTCTTGCCTCAGCCTCCCAAGTAGCTGGGAGTACAGGTGCTCGCCACAACACCTGGCTATGTTTTTTGTTGTTGTTGCAGTTTGGTGGGGGCTGGGTTCAAACCTGCCACCCTTGGTATATGGGGCCAGAACCCTACTCACTGAGCCACAGGCGCCACCCCAGGGTACATTTCTTAAGAGCAAGAACATTCCATTACACAACCAGTATTCAGTGAGCAAGTCTGGGAAATTAAGCATTGACACAACACTATTGTTTAAAATACAGTCTATATTCGAATTTTATCAATTATTTTAATAATGTTCTTTATAATAATATCCCCCTAATCCTAGGTTCAGCCACCATTCACATATTCAATTTTGTGGTCAGGTCTCTTTGGTCTTTTGAATCTGGAACATTTCAGCTTTCCTGTGACACTGGACAATTTTGTGGAGAACAGGCCAGTTGATCTGTAGAAGCCTCTCAATTTGTGTAATATTTCTTAATTTTGAGGAGGCTTTGAAAGGTCATTTAAAATTACTGTCAGCCCTGTGTTTCTATTCTCTTGAGATCTTCATTCACTCTGACTTTTATCCCTATCATTCTTCCAAGTTTGCTTTTATTCAGGTCAATAGTGACCCTCATGTCACAAAATGCAATGGTCAATTCTCAGTCCTCCTCTTACTGGAACTTTCAGCAGAATTTGATAGAGTTTCTTTTGCCTCCTTGAGAGTACCACACTGTATATGCATTTCCAGTTCTAGCCTGTGATCAGGTAGCCAATTAGTTGTAAAACCATGGAGATTCTGTCTCTATTGTGGATCCCCATCCATTCTCTTCAATCTGTTGCTACTACCCCTGTTCCAGTTTAGATGTCAGTGAATCCTGTTAGGATTTTTACCATCTGGTCTTCCTGTCTCCAGCCACCAGGTTTTCTTTTGCAACTCTGCCCCCATTCTACTGAAGTTAACTTTCTAAAGCCTGATTTCAATCAATGTAATGGAATGATTTAGAGAGTAGGTTCTGACATACATGAGATAGGCTTGAGTTGTAGTCTTGGTTTGTAGACTAAAAGATCCTGAGTAGGAGTGATGATCTATATTCAGGATTGCCCAATCTGGCTCAGTACCTATTTGTATAATAAAGTTTTATTGGAATACAATCACACCCATTCATTTACACATTGTCTATTACTGTTTCCCCCCACAACTGCAGAATTAAGTACAGTCATGCATCTCTCAATAACAGGAATGCATTCCAATAAACAAATCCTCATGTATTTGACTCAATATCATTGCCCTTGACCATTCTGCTCTTCTGCCTTCTGTGTTTTATAGAAACTTTTCCCCTTTTCACCACTCTGCATTAGCTCTCCCTCTTTCCTTTGATTTTATTTTTCTTTTGATGTAACATATGCAACAGTCCTTCACTTTTCATTTTTCTTTTTATCATTTATTTTCTCAACAAAGTGAATTTGCATGCTTCTCTGGTCCCTGCTCCCACCAACCTGTCCTACACACTTGTCAAATCAATGCACTTCAATATCATTTTCTTTACTTCTTGGCCATATTTTAAAGTCTATTTTAAATTCTATTTCCTATAGTGTCATTTCCAAAGACTTTTTCCTTGACATGTTAATAAGTATTCTATTTATGTCAAAGAAAGAAAGAAAAAAAAAAGAAAAAAGAGAAGGGAGAGAAGGAGGAAAAGAAAAGGAAAAAAGAAAGAAAAAATAAAGCAAAATGGACTCATGCTCAAATAAGTTTGGGATTCATTAGAGACAGATTTATCAGCCCTTTTATTATGTGAATAAACATGTGACACTAAGAAAGAAATCACCTGTTGGAGACAAATATAGAATAGTTGAAAACATTGCTTTCTCTAAATCAGAGCCTTTGGGTTTAAGTCTCACTTTTCCCAATGTTCTATGTTCTTCATCAAATGGCTTCACTTTTCTGATAATGACTGTGGTCTCTGAAATGGCCCCAATCTATTCTCCCCTACTGGTATTCACACCCTGTGTTGTCTCTTCCTCCATGGGAAAGGACAAACTTGTGTAACAAATAGCATATTGTGGAATTGTTTTGTAAGGCTGAGTCAAGAAAGACATTGTGTCTCTCCCTCACTCTCTTGAATTATTTCCTGTGAAGGAAGTCAATTGCCTTGTGCTAAGAATACTCAGAGCCCTTTAGAAACCCCAGGTAGAGAGGAACTAAGGTCTTGAGCCAACTACCACCAACCTGTCAGCCATGTCAGTGACTCTCCTTAATCAAGACTTAGTCAAAACTTTCAGAGAACATCAACTGAGGCTGACCTGTTGACTGCAGCTTAATGAGAGATGTTGACTCTGATCCACCCAGTTAAATGTTGCCAGATACGAGACCCATAGAAAAGTTTATCCAAATGGTATTTCCTTTAAATATCTAAAGACATACACACACACATACAAAATTCCTCAGCAGTATTATGAAAATTAACTAGCTTCTGAGATGAAGATGCCAAATTCCTAGTTTGGTTGTAATACATTGATGATGCATCTAATTCTCAAAAATATTCTTTAAAAATGACTTTTTGATATTATTAACATACATGCATTGCCACAGTTTAATACAAACTACATTAATGTCATGCCACAACTCAATAGCAAAAACAAAACAAAACAAAAACAAAAACAAAAACAAATCAAACAAACAGAAAAAAAAATTCAGAAATGGGAAAAATATCTGAAGAATCTGAATTGACCTGTCTCTGAAGAAGACATACTAATGGCCAACAGATATGTGAAGAAATCAACATTGTCATTTAATTATCATAGAAATGCAAATCAAATCCCCAATAAGATATCATCTCACACTATTATGGCCATTATCCAAAAGAAAGAAGGTAACTGATGGTGAGGGATATAGAGAAAAGGGAACTCTTGTATGCTGTTAGTGTGAGTTGAATGATTGTGGAAACAGATAGAGTTTCCTCAGAAAATGCCTTAGTAGATAGAACTATCATTTGATCAGTAATCTCTCTTCTATGTATATACCCAAAGGAAATAAAATCAAGACCTTCGGGATATTTCTGCATTTCCATGGTCACTGCAGCATTCTTTATTCATAATAGCCAAGATAAAGAAAAAAAAATCTAAATGTCTGTCAATGAATAACTGGATAGAGACATTGTGACTTACACATGCATGCATGCACACAGACACACACACACACACACACATAATGGAATATTATTCAGCCTTATAAAAGAGGATCCTGCCATCTGAAATGACAAGAATGAAACTGGGGGATGTTGTGTTACGTGAAATAAGACACACACAGAAAGAAAAATACTACATCATCTTTTAAGAGAGATAAACTTTGAATACATTAAAAGAAGAGAACATAGTTACCAGAGTGGGGATAGGGACTGAAATAGGAAGTTGTAGGTTGAAAGGTACAAAGTTATAGTTATGTAGAATGAATAAATCTAGAGATCAAATATATAGTGTGATAACTAAAGTTATTACTTTTGCATGAATATTATATGCTAGAAATTTGCTAAGTAGATTTTTGGGGTTCTTACCACCACAAAAAAGTCAATACGTGAGCCATCATCACAGCTATGTAAACTGACTTGTCTATATAGCCATTTCAATATGCATATCAAAAAAATCACGTCGTGAAACTTGAATATATGCAATAAAATGTAATATGGAGTGTTTTGTAGTAGGAAAAAATACAAGACACTAAAATGCTAAGCCTTCTGTCCAGTTTCTTCTTTTTTGATGACCTAAAATCTACTTTGTATTTTAGTTTCTTTTTTCTTAGAAGAGGAAGAAAATAGAGAAGAATTTGGATATTAAAAACCATTAAAATTCCACAAAGTGATTTTTAAAGAACACAGTGTTTGGAAAAAATAACTTCTGAAGTAAGCACACATCTCTTTGCTTTTATGGCTGAAATTTTGTGAGGAACACTTCCAGAATCAATGAACTACAAGGTTATTACATTTGTTATTTTAAATACTTAAGTAGTTAAGAAGTCTAAGATGTTACATAATTAGAGGTAGGGAATGATGTAAATATTTCCTTGCAATGTAATAATTTGATACCAAATTATTATCTGAGTGAAAGTTGTAGTTAGTAACTGGCGTAGAAATAAGGAGGGAAAATCATGCAAAGAACAAGCTCATTGTTATCATAAACACAATGCTGTTTTAATCACTAAAAAAATTTCAAATAGCATTAATTTGAGATGGAGCCACAGTGTGTATGGGCCCGAATTTACTTTCCCATACACATTCTTTAAATGGAGGTTGAAGGAGTGGGGGGTCACCAGAAATGGTCTTGGCACCAGGACTGGAGAGGCTTGACACAGAGTCTGTGCCAGGGCACTGAGGAACTCTGGGAGGAGCCCTCCTGAGTTAACCCCACCTCTCACATCCACATCCGTATTTATTAAACAAAGAGGAAAAAGTGGTTAAAAGCTACTTATCAGACATCAACATTAAAAAGGGGGAAATATGGAAAGTGTTAGAGAGTCTCCAATTTGTTTTGCAAAATCTGAGATCTTATGCAAGACCTCTGGAGACCTTTGGAATCTAAACCATAATCATTGGGCCTAGTGTTGTCTGGAGAGTGAAAGTTGTAGTTAGTAACTGGGGTTGAAACAAGGAGGGAAAATCATGCAAAGAACAAGCTCATTGTCATCATAAACATAATGCTGTTTTAATCACTAAAAAATTTCAAATAGCATTAATTTGTTGCCACACCTCACATACACATTCTCCCTTGGAGGCCTCCTGCATGCACACAACTCACATGCCATTCTCATGATTTTCTAGGTCTCTCAAGCAGGAAGCTAGTCTTCTGCTAAAAGTCAGGGCTCAGTTTCCTCTATAGGAGGTGAACAAGAAAGAACCTTATGGTAAAAACACAAAACTAAACTAAACTAAAAACAAGCAAGCAAACAAAAACCCTGCTGAGATTTGGAGGTTGTTACAACAGCTAGTATTATTTACCCTGACAAAAACTGAGGCCCGGAAATGTGACTGCATGCCCGCTCCTCTTTAGTGAAGAAAAGCATGTGAAGATTTCACCTTTTTCTTTCTCTTATCTTTAAAAATGAATTTGTAAAACATCCCTGGTGGCAAGTAATCATTTGTTTCTTCTCATAGCTTGTCTCGGTGAGTATAAAAAAATCCACTAAATGACCATGACATTAAAACAAGTTATTATGTCATAAAATTACAGTGGCAACTATTCAAAAACATAAAGCAGCTTTATAACAGCACATCCACATAAATGAAGTTGCAATGCTTCAACTTTCTACTTCTACCCAGTAATAAGTGAGGACAGCCTGACATGACAGGCAGAGGACTTCACAACCTCACCGGTGTGAATGAGATGTACTTCAGACAACTCTCTCTCCTCCCCCACACCAATTGTTCTGCTCTATATTTAATTATATGGGGATTTCTTACTTTAACAATCTCACGATGTAGGGCATAGTGTCTTTAAACAAAGTCTTAAATAGAAACCCTAATAAATCATTGTGTTTTGGACATGAGCAATGTCTACAGTATAAATTGCAATGGAAGATAAATGGTTCTGCAGAGGGGCCTTCACCTAAATAGATTTATCCTCAGTAAAAATGACAAGCCCCTACCTGGGATATAGGAATATAATGGAATCTCCTGGGAAGTTGGAAAGTCGAGATGTCAGTAAAGTGAAATTAGGTCCTTCCTACTCAATAGCCATGCCTGGACTAATCCTGAGTACCAGTCAAGCATCGGAAGCAAAAGTCTAACTAATAAAGACATTCAGAGGCAGATTTTTAATTTTTTTAGGTGAGGCTAAGACCAGGATAGAAACATAAATTTGTATTGGGGGAAGGATAAGTCAGTAAACAAAGAGCAAGAGTGGAGACAGAGGGTGAGACTGAAAAGGGACGAGGAAAAGTGCAGGTTTAGGTCCCAAAGACTGACCACAGCAGAGGAGAGAGAAAATGCCAAGGAGAGTAGAGGAGGGAGGATGTGGGACTTTTTAAAAAACCTGGACTCAAAAACCAATTCTGCTATAATCAGATGACTACTGGCAAGTTACCTTCCTGCTCTGAGCCTGTTTCTTCACTTGTATTATGGGGTCACAGAAATGTATCTCGTAAGAATTTATCTTACTCAGATTCAAATATAAGTGCTCAGCAAAAAGAGAGAAAGAAACAATTTAATCAGGACAAGAGTTCTGCAAGGCATTAATGGCAACAGCTGTGTGCTCCAGAGGGCTGACCCTCATGTTGTTCCTGGATTCTATGTGCCTCTCACGATGTACCTGTGAAGTGGAGAATTTAGTCTCTGTGATTCATCACTGTATATCCAATATTTACCATAATGCTTGACATGCATGAGGTCAAAACTATATGTGGAGGGAAGGTTGGGGAGAGTGAGAAGGGGAAAAAAACCTGGAATGGTGAAATAGTGAGATAGTATCTTGGTATACTGAGCATATATCTATTTTCTCCAAAAGCATGACCCAGAAGAGACCTCATCCACCTTACCAAGAATGAGTAGGGGAAGCAGCAATGAATTCTAATACTTGCTAGAAAATTAATGGTGTTGGACTTTTTTTTTTTTTTTTTTTTTTTTTTGAGACAGCGTCTCTGTTGCCTGGATAGTGTGCTATGGCACCATCATACCTCACAGCAACTTCAAACTCTTGAGTTCAAGAGACCCTCTTCCCTCAGCCTCCCAGGTAGCTGGGACTATAGGCGTGCATCACAACACCTAGCTAGTTTTTCTATTTTTAGTAGAGAAGAGTTTTGCTCTTGCACAACCTGGTCTTGAACTCCTAGGCTCAAGCAATCCACCTGTCTCAGCCTCCCAGAGTGCTGGGTTTACTGGCATCAGTCATCATGCCCAGTTGATGTTGGACTTTTTGAGAAAGAAAATTCTCAGTGGTAATTTCCACTGTAAACAATTTTTCTCCTTATGTACTTTAGAACCCAACTGCCAAGTAAGATGCCAGCTCTACTGTACTACCCGGAAGACCTAACACACTAGGCTCGTATGAAAACTCAGTAAGATTAAAATGGAGAATAGCACTTTGCATGGTAGCATTGAAGCCTGCAAATGCTGAGTGAAAATAATTTGTTTCATAATCTGTCTGTCTACTAGTATACTCTCTTCTACTGAATTCTGTTACCTAACACAAAGGTCTCACGTAGTTTCTTTAGTTACTTGACAAAAGGCATTTTTTGCGATTAACTATTGGATTTGGGGATACCCAAAGGACAGGAAAATTAGCCAAGAAAGCAAATACCTGCTATTCATTCCATCAACCAGCTAACCTTATAGCATTATTGACATCTTCATCTGGGCTCTGTGGGGTTTGTCAGTAGAGATGCTCAAAACAGTTAAAAGTTGCTGCTACCAAAGCTAGGCTGGTCAGCATGTGTTCATTCCCACTGAACTTTCTTCAGTAGGTTTCCTTTCCATGGCTCTCTCCTTTATCTTCTTTCCTCAGTGATCCTTCTTTCTAAGTAACATTTGCTCAACGTTCCTAATCTTCCAGACTCCTGATGGAATACCACCAGGCTCAGCCTCAGATCCCTCTGCTTCCTGCATTTATTTTCAAAGTAGCCTCACTAGCCTAGAAAATGTATTCAAATACTATTTTCTATGTCATTCCAAATCTGTAATACAGCTTACATTTTACTCCCAAACTCTAGGTCATGTATTAAATTGTCTGTGTCCCATTTGGAGGTCTAATAGGTCTCTCAAAGTCACCATTCAATTTCTAAACTCTTTATTATTTTTCTAAAACTTGTCTGTTTTCTCTGTACTCTGAATAAAGTTTAAAGTCTCCTATAAGGCATCACATAATGTGCTTTCATGCTAATTTTTCAATCCTATCTTCTACTACATCTCCTTTTAGCTCCTAGTTCACCATACCCAGGACACCTGTGCCTCAAGACCTTTGCCCTTGCTGGTTGGTCTCTCTACCCAGCGTGAATCCTCTTCCCCTAGGCTTATTTTCTCACTTCAGTGAGGTTTTTGGGAAAAATAATCCTTCATTGGAGAGGTGTTTTCTTACTACCTTATTTAATGTAGAACTGTTCCTTACATTAGTCTTATCACTTTGTGTTAATTTTCCTGCTTCATTTCCCTTTGTTGCACTCATTATCATTTTACATATAGCATTTTCCTACACTCTGCCCTAGAATGTGAGCTCTATGTCATAGAGACTTGGCTTAGTTTAATCCTATAGATGCAACTCTTACAATAGTTTCTGACTCATAGTTGGCATTCAGTAAATATTTGTAAGGTGAATTAATTCGTATCTTTTCCTATCTTTTCTATGCACAAAAATGTCTATTCAAAATTGTTTTCAGATAATGCTATCTTTTTGGTTCTGTCAATTGCTTTCTTACTTAGTAATATGCCCTGAACATCTTTTTATATCATCATATATAGATCTAAATCATTTTTAATAGTCTCAGAGTATTCCATTGTATGAAGGTGCTGTAATTGATTTATTCAAACTCAACTGATAGACAATTGGATTGTTTTCAATTTTGTTGCTATTTCAAACAATGCTGTAATGGATAACATTATATTGAAGTCTTTGGTAATTCAATTCTCCAAGCAATTATTGAGTATCTGCTCTATGCGATTCACTAGTCTGGACAGGGGATGGCACCGCAAAGTTGTAGATGACAATGTTTCTGCATTCAAGGAGCTCATGACCTACTCCAGGAGACAGATAATGATGCATAAGGATGATATATTTTAGAGAATTATGAGTACTGCAAGTGTAGTAGAGAGGCAGGATATAGTGGGAGGTTTCGAGGATGGGCATTACCAGAAAACAAAAGAACTGAGCTTTGGTAACGGTCCCAACCAGCAGAGGATCTGGAGTGGACAAAGAGTGCTGTATATTTAGAGGAGTAGGAACCATTCCTGGACAAGTTAGTTTTCTAGTTTGACTGAAGTAGAAGGTGGGTGAGTGATAAGGCCAGAAATGTGCCTGGGGCAAGAGCATCTGGCAGGTCCTAATCATGATTAAACCAGAGGTAATACTGGAATAGACCCACTTGATTTACACATCAGTCTCACCTCTTTTTCAGAAGAAAGTTTGTCTGGGCTATCCTGGCCTGTGTGAAAAAGCAGGCTTCATTATTTCCAAATATTCTGATATTTGAGGAGAAACTGAATATCTGTATTTTAAAACATGAAAGCTTCTGACTTTTAGCTGTTGGCCATTGACTTATATTTTTCCCAAACCTCATTTTATGAACCATAAAACAGCATCAACTATGAAATCCCCAATCTACCCACTCCTAAGGGCTATATGAATCCTGTGAACACCAGTTTGTAAATTTCTGCCTTTAAGAGATTCCATGCCCTAATACAGCAAATTTTGATTCTTTTTGGAACTTGAATAATAGTAAAAATATTCTATTTTACATCATAGTCTAATATGCACATATGTAAACATAAATAAATGACACAAAACTGTTGAAAAACAGTTCTTAATCCTAACAATCTGCTTAGCGGAGGAAACTGAACTGTTGTCCTCTCTCTATTATAAAAAAGAATTTTTTCTCTTAACCTACTCAATTAACTTCAGGACCCACTTTTAAAAGTTATTAAAAACACTACCCTGACTATAATGCTTCTTTTGTTATCAAAACCTATGTTGTCTGGTAATATCTCTTGGCATTTTCTTCTTGGATATTTAGGAATTCAGGAGCCAAATAGAAAACAAATAGCTTCTGGGCAAGATCTGCTACTTTCTCTTAGACCCACGTCTCAGCAAATGTAGCAGGCATGCAACAATCAGATGTGGGAACATGGGCCTCTGAGAGTCTCCCCAAGTTGTATTTTATATTGATTCCCTACTGCCTTGGGTCTGTAACCCTTGTCCCTGACTTAGCTGGAAGAGGTCGTTATTGGAAGTCAGTTAGGAACCTGTTTGTTGTTCCCAGCTTCTCTCCGAAAACTTGTCCCTGAATCTCATCCTGAAATTGAGGTCCTCTTCATCTTGAGGCCAAATTGGCTTGAGTCCCCTCTTCTCCAGCTTCTATCTCAACCCCAGTCTGGCTCTGGCTGGTGGACTTATTGTGCATGACAAGTCAGTCCCACTATTTTCAGCTTTGTGTGATCCAAATCCTTTCTATTCCTAAGAAACACACATGATTTTAGTTACCTTGAAATTAAATGTAGCCTAGTACATTCAATATTTGTCAGGCCATATTGCCAATGAGCTACTGTCTTCATAATAAATGTGTCAACATCATAAATATGACAAAAGGATATTTTCAGAAAGATGATCATCTACTCTGCTAGAGAGAAATACAAGCTTAAGAGCTTAAAATTCCCTTTGATGCCTTGCCTCTCTGCTTTGCATTATTTAGGGATCTTTGGTGACCTGACTGAGGTCCTCCCTGCTCCCTAAACCCCCCAGGGTGCTGAGCTTTTTGTAACACACCCCATCTTGATATCAAAGGAAGGACCCCCATTGGAGAAGTTGACATTTCCCTTCTCATCTCTAGGCTCATGGGAAGACCTATATTCAAAGGCACCTTTGTCTCAGTGGGAACACCTTAAGACATGTTTGATTTTGATTTTTATTAGTTTCAGATACATGCTGGATCAAAGCAGATAGAAATGGGAGAAAGAAGCCAAATGCAAAAGAACTGAAATGTAGAACATTGTACTTCTTCATTTATCTAAACTGTGTGATAACTAGCCAATATGTATTGAGAATAAGACTAGTGGTTCCCATCCCTCCTGCTCACTTGAATCTCCTGGGGAAATTAAAAAAAATTATCAGTGTGATGGCCTTACCCCTAAAGTCTTTGATTCCGTTGGTCATGAGTAGGCCCAGGCAGTGGAACTTTTAAATATTTCCCCAGCAGTATCTAACACTATTCATACACTTTCAAATCATTAGCTCATTTAATCCACAGATCTATATGGTTGCTTTTATCATTTCCGTCAATTTTTACTTAATAAAATACAGGTAAAGAGAAGTTAAGCATCACTTCCATGGTCATACGCGCTAATGAGGGTTGGGTTCCAGAATGCAAAGGAAGTTTAATGCAAAGATCTAAGGAAAGAAAAACAATTCATGTCAGCCATTTGGAGCAAAAGTTGCAAAGGGATGACTACATAGTCACATAAGTTACAGCAGGAGAGTTTCCTTTATATAAATTATGTGTCTATCCACACTAAAGGAATGTGGGAAGGAGGGTTGTAGGGTGTTTATAGTATTAGTGGGCCTGGCTTTAGGGGTGTGCAACCAGCACACGTGCTCAGAGGAGGTCCATACCTGGTTTAAGGCTATGCTGTTGCTGTCTTGAAATTTTTAATAGGTTTGGAATAAGTCCCATATTTTCATTTTGCATTGGGCCCTGCAAATTATGTGGGCTCTGATACTCAGGCCAGTTCTGGATAGCAGACTCACGGAAGTTGAAAACTAGCTATTTCTCCAGTTTGAAGCACGTATGTGAGGAGGCAAGTGAGTGCTTCCTGCAGGGCTTTTAGTGGAACAGTGGTCCCTGCTGTCCCTTTGCAGATGCATAGCTCTTAATGCTGGAAAAGCAAACACTGGGGCCAAGGGAGGGTGCAAAATAAAAATAGCAGTTCTGAAAGATCTGCCATGTAGTGCTGCACTGAATCTTTGCAACCCTATGACATAAAGGCAACCATGTTGTACCCTTTTTCTACATCAAGGAAATGAGATACAGAGGAGTTTAAGGAACTTGTCTAAGGTCACAGCTGTGAAAGAAGAGAAACTGAGGCTTTAACTGGCCCTGCATCCTTCCCCACACATTGTGCTGATCTTAGCACACAGCGGGTTAGTTAGTTCCTTGTGGGTTCACTTGAGCTTAGGGACATTGCATCTCCAGAGATGCTCTTTATGGCCCTTCTCTTTCATAATTCATTCCTTCATGAGCAGAGAGTTGGGTATCATAGGAAACAAAAAAGGATTGGGAATTAGGATATCCAAGTTGGGGTGGCACCTGTGGCTCAAGGAGTAGGGCACCTGCCCCATATACCAGGGGTGGCAGGTTCAAGCCTGGCCCCAGCCAAAAAAAAAAAAAAAGGATATCCAAGTTCTTAACTAGTCCCACACCTGTTGTTCTGTTGTTTACTAGTCAAACTATAAGCAAATCATTATATGAACTTCATTTTTACTCCATCATCACCCATTCAACAGTTATACATGAGGAACCTTTAATACACTAGGCACTGTGTGCCTGTCTTGAATTTCAGTCACAAATAAGAACAAGGCTCTTGCCTCCTGTAACATAGTCCATCATCAAGAAAAAGATTGTGAAGTATGTAACTGGAATCTCAGTTTCCCTGTTTGTTAAAAAGAAGGCATATATGAAGTGGGTTGGAGAAGGGGGTAAGGGGAGATAATGCCTAGAATGATTTAGTGAGATCATGGTGTGTAAATATGATGTTTCTACCCAGCATCTTCCCCTACCCCAGTTTGTGCTATTTGCTGAGTTCCACAGTATGACCTGTGGTTATATGGTCAGCTATCTCTTCTCCTTCTTACTTTTCCATATCCTCCACTTCCTAGAAGACTGAGATCACATTTATAAAAATGAATCATACTGATGATGGTGATTCTAAGACTAGCCAACCTTTTGTGGTACCAGTTGCAGTGATAGCAATTATTTGCAACAGCTCACTTAACCTAACCCTTACACATCCCAATGAGATAGATACCTTATACAAGTACAGAGATTAAAGCTAGAGAATGATTAATACATTTTCCAATGTCACTTGGATACTAACTCCAGAGCAAGGATTCACCAACCCTATTTTACATAGTGCCAAAATTAGACTCTTCAACACTGCTGTACTGAACCACTTATTTAGTATTTCTATTATTATTTAAATGGATTATGTATGCATATTTGTATTATGCATGAGTATTAGTACTTAACTTATTGCTGAATGTTGATATTCTTTGAGTGTTTTATTGTACGCTGATATGATATATATATATTATATGTTAGTTTCCAAGCTCCTAGAATAAGGCTTCATGTCTCACGTGGCATTTTAAATTGTGTCTTTTATGGTGTAGATACTAAAACATATCAATTGACCAAAACCCAACTGTAAAATATGTAACACATCATCTTAAGTCAAGTAAAAAGAAACCTACAAAATAAGACCATAACTTCTGTTAGTTCAATACCAGTTCTTCTTTGCCCAAATTTCTAGTGTTTATTTACTTAGAAAAATAAAATTAGCAATTTTAGTACCAACATAGGAGGAGTTAACATTATTAGGCAATTTTTTCTTACTGCAGGCATCGTTCAGGTGCTCTACCTATCCTAAGCTATTTAATCTACACAAATGGAGGGGAGGTAGTTTGTTCCCTACTCAGAAACATTCATTCCTTCTTGCCTGACTTATCCCTAGGTATTTACATTTCTCCCGTACAGCCACAAATGCTTCCAGGGAAGGGATCCTGTCCTCAGCTTCAGGACGGGTCTGATTTGTTTCCTTTCTCTTTGATAGGAACTGTTGTAAGAACTCAAGCCAACGTCAACCAACCATTGTTGGACAAAAGAATTGGCTCAGGAAAGAGAATGTGATTCAGCGCAGATAAAGGAGACAGGAACAAATGGTTGCAGGGAGCTTTGGGAAAAGCAAAAGCCATTGGAAAAGATGACTTCTCTTGGCCAGGCACACTGTCATGGCACCCCTATGGCAGCCTTTTCTCTATGAGCTCATGGATAAAGCTAACAGAGCCAAGAAAATCACTAAGAAACAGAGTTTGGTCTTGATTTGTCTGCCCTATCTCTAGAATTTTCAGATAAGTGAGCAAGTAAATAGCCTTACTGTTTAATTTGGGTTGAGGTAGGATTTCTATTCCTTGCCTCCATAGCCATCTAACTCTCACATTGATACTGACTGTAATTTTATATACCAAGATTAGACATAAGTTCACAAGTGATCAAAATATGTTATTCTTATTAATAATAAAAATGCTTACTTATGATATTGGATAGAGCTATACAATAAAAAGGTTTCCAAAGCATTATGTGTAACCAGCTCCTGACACCTTCCTTGTTTTTAAGCCATAGCTACTAAAAAAGAGAAAACATTACTGCACCAAAAGCTGCAATCAAAAAGCTTCTTCTCCCCAAGCATGAAGAAAAGACATGGGGTATGACCTTGAGTGCAAATCTCATAACCTGACTCCCTGTCCTGCCAGAGTCTCAACATTGTGTCAAGTACAGGTCCATCTTCCCTACTTGAACTGGCCCTGACCTTGTACTGAATCAGGGACATACTTGGGTAACTGCTTGGTGCAGTTCCCTAGAGGAGCTCCCTGTAAATCTATAACAAACTGTGTCACTCGTGTAAACACTCTTGCAGCTGCAGATTGCTTGCAAGACTAAAAGCAATTTTTGCACGTTTTTGGATTAGTGTTATGCTTTTTCTGGCCTATTGCCTATTTTTGAGAGATGTCTGTAAATGGCTAAATGCTCAAGTTGTTCCTGATCCCCTTATTGGAAACAAATCCTTTATCCTGGTAGCATCCTGCCTTTTATATTTTCATTATGGCATTGGCCAGAATTCATCTTAAATCAGAGCAATGTATGCAAATTATTGTCTTCTTAAGTAGACTTTGGTCAAGCTGAGAGCCAATGACAGTGTCTCAGCTGTCTTTTTAGTCTTTGGATTAGAACCAAGTGAGTCTACTTGTTGAATCTAATGTTGGATCAAAAAGGCCCAGAAATCTCATGTGGGACCAGGATGCACAGGGATTATGAAACCTCATAAGAGATTTTGAGAATCATGCAGTAGAAATAAAGATAACATTTAAGTTTTTACAATATATTTATATGCCAGAGGAATACAAAGCCAGGTGTACTTCCTTCTGTTGATAAAGGAAATACTGTGAAGCAGACATTTGTCCATTTTTTGGTGTATATATTTAAAAACATTTGTACTATTTGCAGAATGTAGGACATAAAGAGAGTATGTGTGCAGAGACATGGCTGATACAATTACTGTCACTATAAAATCTGAAAATCCCAGTGCTGTTGTGGAATCAGGAGAAGGGCTAATGATTGGCTCACCAAGTCAGGTGCATCCTCCCAGATCTGTATGGTGCCCTAGTTGAGATCTCCTCAGGGTAGACCTTGAGCCAAGGTCTTCGATTCATTTATTTGAGAAGTAAATCGGGAAGCTAAGTGAAGGAATGTGAAAGGTGAGTGGGGGGGTGGGGGCAAGTCCCATTAAAGGGAATGTCAATGTGTGGGTTACCGCCACAGACGGGGGGGGCTCAATCTTCCTGAAAACTATCTGAAGAATATTCTGCAAGTCACATTAGAAGTGCCTCAAGTGAGAAGCTGGGCCGTTTATCCACCGACTTCTGTCTATTGTTGGTGAGGTTTTCTCCAGTGCATGAGCTGGTTGAAATCCTGGGGCATTAAAGAAAGTATTCAGGTAGAAAGAGAGGAGGAGAGGGAGAGGGCAACTTTCTAAGCATTGTCTACTGTGCTGGCAGGTCAACTCAGAGCTTTGCTGAGGGGTCTTTGGTTGAGCAGCTGCTCTGCTCTGATGGGGTCTAGATGCAAAGAGAATGAAAAAGTAGGACAATCTCCTGTGACGGTGGAGCCCTGGTGGAAACACTCGGCATTTGTTCTCGTTGGTTCCTTTAGTAGGCTAAAAGCGTCAGCAATACAGCCCAAGATTGTTTCATGTAATCCTTTGGATTAGCACAGTAACTCCTCCAAACTGGGTTAGGGGACAAGGCTAAGGAGGAAAAATTAACTTATTCAAGATTATACAACTACTATCACCACAAAGATAAAAATCTTTCAAAGAGTGCAAAAGAAATAACCAAAATGGTAGTTGTTCTTAACAGGTAGAGACAATGAAGATTATAATAATAGTAATAATATCATGATAGTTCTTCATTTTTGTAGTTTGTGTCAATGCACTTTCCCAAATATTTCATTTATCTTGCTTCATTTGTGGGCAGACATTTATATTCTATTTTTGCTGATGAGAAAACTGAGCTTCCAACATGCAGTAACTTGAATGGGAAGCTGTGGAATTAACTGCAGTCCAAGAACAATTCTCTTCCTGGTACGCTTCCCCTCCTGTTTCCCTGTAGGCAGCAGAGGGCAAATGTGCTATACAAATAGTACAAATCATTTCCCTTATAGGCATATGTCTCTCTGTATTCAATTCCCAGGAAATGTTTTATAAGGTTAAAATACCTGTTTGCAGAAGTTTTGGACAGCCCCATTGTGGCAAAAGTAAACACATAGCCTTAATACATATTCTAGTCTCTCTAGTTCAGCAAACAATTGATGCAACCAACTGCCATTCTCTGGGGAGAAGCAAGATTTAGAGGGGATGTGAAATCCAGAGGAATGGCTCCATAGAGAATTCAAACCCCTTTAAAAGAAGTCCTTGGCTATTACAACTGGATATCAG
This sequence comes from Arctocebus calabarensis, assembly GCA_963573935.1. NCBI lineage: Eukaryota > Metazoa > Chordata > Mammalia > Primates > Lorisidae > Arctocebus > Arctocebus calabarensis. The sequence continues at coordinate 17,274 of CAUYON010097904.1, read as the reverse complement.
TGAGTTTTTATACAGGGTTTAAATAGGACAAATTTAGATCTTGCAAAAGGTTCAAGTAGTGACAACTTGTACATTGATATACTTGGATTTCATGTGCATGCTCACATTTTGGAAAGACCAAGGTAAAAGTGAATGGCATTAACATGAAAGGTAGAAATTTTGACTGTGTAGAGCTGTCTCCCCCTCCCTCCTCACCCCCACAGAAATGTGCACCGCTGCCAAGGTAACATAAGGCTGGGAATGGATGGCGGCACTTTGCAGTCAGTATCTTTTATCATTAGCCACCCAGCCACCAATTGCACTGAGGTACACACAGATTTAAATATACTTGAAACAATCTGATCAGTTACGTAATCTCCATTGTTTTATTTTTTTCTGATGCTTTTACAATAAGAGTGAACATGAGAAGTAATTAAATGTCAGGTCTAGAATATCAGACTGTCAGAATAAGAATCAAAAAAGAAAATTTCTTCTTCCTTGATATAAAAATCAAACCAAACAAAGTGCAAACAAAACAGTAAAATAAAATGAGTAGCAACTAGTATCAAATAACATACATGTAATTGCTTATTTGGAATTGATATGTTCTGCCAAGGACCAGGAAGTCACCAGGGGCTGGTTAGGGCTGTATGAGATGAACTTTTACATGTAAGCTGAATGGTAGTGTGCTATTCTCCAAGTTAGCTCTTCCAGTTATCTGTTGCTACTTCAGGAAATTAAGGCACAACCAAACTCAGTAGATTAAAACAATGCTATTTTATGTATTTGCTCCCAAAGCACATCAGCCAGGATAGCTTACCAGAGCCTGGAGGATCCATTTCTAAAATAGCCTCAGGCACATGGCAGAGAAGTTAGCACCAGCTGTGGGCTGGGAGTGTGACTGCGCCCCTTCTTGGGGTTCAGTTTTCTTCTACATAGGTCTGTCCGCATGCCTAGGTTGGACCTGACACAGCCTAGCTGTTAGAATAATAAGATTTTACATGGTGGTTGGCTTCCTCCAGAGTGTAAAGCAGACATTTGTGAGATGTTGAACTGGTACTACTCTTCTTGAAGATAGGCACAAAATGGGCACAGTATCAGTATTTCTGCTGAATTCTGTGGATTTTAAGGCTGGCCTGGATTCAACGGGGGAGGACCACCAAGGGGATGAAGGCATGAGGTGTTCTTTGTTTAGGGGCCACTGTACATTCTAATTTAGGACCAACTTCCAGTGATTTTCAACCGGTGTGCTGCAGCCCACTGGTGTGCCTTGAAAAATTTTAAAGATCATTAATTGAATTGTTTTTGAAAGAAATTCAAAGCACAGTAAGTATATTCCTTTTTATCACCCTTTTTTTTTTTTTTTTGATCAACATAATTCAAGCATGCCGTAGCAATTTAACTATAGGTTCAAGTGTGCCATGAGATTTAAAAAGGTCAGAAAACACTGATCACTTTCCTTTGGGAATTTGAGTTGTGTGCAGGTTACTAAAATCCAAAATTGCTGCCCTGTGGTGAGGATCTGGGAAGGAATGTGCACTCATCCCCTTAGGCTGGGGAGGAGGGGAGGAGGAAAGGGACATGAGATTGGGCATTTGTGAGATGTTGAACTGGCACTGTCTGACAAACTATTTTTTTTTAAAATCCATGGTATTAGCTGTTCATATTCATAAAGTACTGGAGAAAACATGGGTCTATTAACTACTTGAAATGAACATTTAGCATAAATTATTTAAATAACCCCCCCATTTCTTTGAAGTGGGCAAGCAATGAAGATTTTAAGTGATTTGATTTAAACACAGGGAACAAATCCTCCATTTCTCTAGGAGAATTGTGAAAATGCAGGTAGAAATTTCCTCATATCGCTATCATTCAGCACATAGACAGCCTCCTTCTGGGTGGGGAACAAATACAACCTTGGAATTGAGGAAAATGTCTTTCATTAAAATTCAGACTAAGTATCACTGAATATACCTCCATCAAACATAGTTATCTTCACCAGCATCATTAAAATGGGATAATTTGTTACAGTACTTAACTCTCTGAAAATATATCAAAGTTAGGGGCCATACCCTTGCTAATAGAACTTTTAAAGAAAGTCTTGTGAGTTCATATCCTAAAGCAATATTCCTTATTGATCAAAGTCTCAGGCCCTACAAGTTTCATGATCATTCCCATAATTAATTTTTCTGCCTCATGCTAATTTCCCTAGGGACTGCTCAAGTTCTTGGAAGAGATACATATTTCCTAATTTATGATACCTTGTTAGTGAGAGCTTCTGTAGCATCTAGGAAGGGTGCTGAGCATAGAGCTTGAGTCATGACAAAATACGATGGTAGCTAACAATTAGTAAGCACTTTCTATCAGCCACCCACTGAGTAAAATTATTATCTTAAATTTCGTCTTTTCAAAAGAAAAAAAATTTAAATATAGGAGAGCCATCCATATCTATCACTGGTCATATAGCTAGTAGGTGGCAGGGCCAGGATTCAAACCCAAGCAGCTTTAATTTCAGGGTCTGAATGCTTATCTCCTGCCGGGCTGTGTGTGATGGCAGGAGGGTAGGCTGCTCTAGAGGGATGATTCTGGAAGTGTGTTAATGAATCCACAGCACCACCATCACCTGGGGACTTAGAAGAAATGCAGACTCTCAGCCACTCTAGATCTGCTGAATCAGCAAGTTCTGGAGGTAAATCCTGATGATTCTGATACATTCTCAGATTGGAAAATCACTTTTTACAAATTTTCACTTCAAGAAAAATGCTACAAATCACAGGCTTCCCTGATTAAATCTATCCCTGGGCCTCTAAAGGCATCTCAATTCGACAAAGACCAACGTCCTGCCCAGAAGTGATCCACATTCAACCAACGCACCAGCTACAGCTTGACTTAATAAGCACGTCTCTCACAATAGGCTTGGGATGTAAATTTGCGCTATTTTCCAACTCTGCAGTTGGTTCTATGCTTCAGTTTCCTCATATTAAAATACAGATAATGATGCTTATTCTCTTTTCTCACAGAAATAGTCTAAGAATTAATGAGCTGTGTTAAACTCTCAGTTCCTGGAAGAAAGGCAGTATATAAACACTATATTAATATTTTAAACAGGTTAACTTTTTCTGTGTGAATAAAAGTCTTTTTTTCTTTCAGTGATCAAACATGTTTCCTTTTCCCAAAAGAATTTTTTTTTTCAAAGACACCAGCCAGACTTCTTCTTCAGCACTAAAGCTGAAGCGGGAAGAACAACAAGATGGGAAAGCGCTTTTATGACAAGAGCTGAAGTTTAAACATTCCTGGGTTTCCTAGTGATATGAGGCAGAGTGTTGTTGCAGCGGGAACTCTGGGTGAGGGATCCTGCAATGGCAAGTTGAACTACTCCATGCTACTTACTAGCTGCACAAGTTTGGGGGGCCTTTTTACCTTTCTCGACCTTGGCCAACTGAACTGTATACAGGTGGCAGTATAGCCCAGAATTAAAGAGTCGAGGTCTTGGCCGCAAAGACCTGAGCATGAATACTGGCCCTTCGCTAGCTGTGTGACCTTGGGATTCACCTTCTCTGATCTTCCATCTTCTCACAGGTATAGGAGAATAGCTATAGGATCCAATGAGAAAATGAAACCAAAGTGCCCAGTTCAGTGCCTGGCTTCAGGGATAGACTAGATCACTCCCCAAAGACCTTCGTACTTTGAAATTTTAGGACACCTTCTAGACTTTCTCCCAGAATTTCCAGTTGCTTTCTTCCCTAAGAATTTAACATTCCTCATCTATTTGTTGAATACCTACCATGGGCCAGGACCATTTGAAATAGTCTCTGTAATGAACATAGATAAAAATCCCTGCCCTCGAAGAGCTTGCACACTAATGAGAGCAACTTTTCTTGAACATAGACTTCTAGGTACATAGAATTACTCAGTACATCTTGGTTCAATTGAACGGAATTCCTTTCTGTACTGAAAAATCTTTAGCTTAGACAGGAACTATTTTTCTTGGCCTTTCCTATTCAAAGAGATAAAGATTTTCCTTTGATGAGTGGTTGAGAAATCGGTTCTTTTTTATTTTTTTAGTTTTTAGTTTTAGAGTGAAGACTTATCTCACAGTGAATGAGTAAAGAATGGAGGGAAGGAAGTTGGCATTCTTATTTCATCTCACTTTGTTTGAGGGAAGACTTGACAAATTAGGGTAAGTTTGGAAGGATAGCATGACAACTTGATTATCAGGCAGCAGAAGATATTTTGAAATCCATCTCTTTAGTTGTCAATCCCTGTTTGCAGGTTAAGAAGAAAGAGGTTTTGAAATTTGACTACCTTTCTGGGTAGGGGAATACTAATCTCTATAGAGGTCTTGGGAAATCTGAAATGAGGTTGTTCTAACCTGTTTAGGGTATTTTAAATCTTTCTGGATTCAGACATAATACCCCCCTCCCAAAGCTCTGCCTCCATAGTACAGGAATAGCAGTGCTAGATCTCAGCTGATGTAAACATTTTGAGCAGGAAAGAGTGCACTTCTTTTATTTCTTGCAACATAAATTAAACATCACAGTAGACATCAGGCTGGAAAAAGTTACAGGAACCTAAGGTACTTCCAGGAGTTTATTAATGCAGTCTGGCCAAAGAGTTCAGATGAGCAGTGAGATCACCAGCAGGTCTGGAGCCTGGGGAGATTTTCAGGCAGCCCCTTAGACAGGCAAGGACTTGGAAGGGCAATCATTCTGGCTCTGCATACTGAGCTGCATCCAGGACACTTAGTCTAGAGAAGGCAGTTAGAAGTCCATGCTCAGAGACATAGGACGAAGGGATACTTTCAGCAGCTGCAGTAGTACTGAGCCACAGTTAGGACAAGCTGGGAAGTGTCAAGACCAGAGACCAGGCCGGGCTGGTGAAGGAAGAGGCCAAAGTAGTACCAGGCCTGAGTAGAGGCTATACCAGGGTGCTGTCCACATGGAAAAGTGGGGTGCAGCTACAAGACAGCCTGCTGGAAGGAAGGAGCAGGGCAAGTCCAGATTGTCAGGTCAAGTTAGAGACCAGTGTGGTACCCAAGGATGCCTCAGGGCCTAGTAATTGTATTAGTTTCCTAGAGCTACCCTTTATAGACTTCACAGTTTTCAGTGGACATTTAGTCCCTCACTAGTGGCGGCTAGAAGTCCAAAGTCAAGATGTGGGCAGGTTTAGTTCCTTCTGGAGGCTTCCAGGGAAAAGCCATTCCGTGCCTCTCTCCCAGCTCTGGTGGCTTCCTGGCTGCCCTTGGTGGTCCTTGCCTGTAGATGCATCACTCAAGTCTCTGTCTCCTTCTCCACATGTCTCCTCCACTGTGTTTCTGTCATCTTCTCTTCTTGTAAGGACACCTGTCATTGGAAGTAAGACTTTTGCTAAATTCAGAACGATCTTGAGATCCTTCACTTAATTACATCTGCAAAGACCCTTTCACCAAATGAAATCACTGTCACAGATTCTGGATGTTAGGATTGGACATATATTTTAGGGATACCACTATTTGACTCACTATAGTGGATGTAAAGGTAGAAGGCAGAAAACTCTGGATTTAATTCTAATAGTATGATGATGCTAAACCTTAAGAAGTTTGTGTCATATGTCATTCATGTGTGATCATCAAATATTTATTGAATAGCTAGTATATGCTAAGTACTATTCTAGGCTCCAGGAGTAATAAAGAAAACTGGGAAAAAACCTTTGGTCTAATGGAAGCTACTCTCTATTGGGTGTGGGTAGAGATGGACAAATAAATAATAAACTTATTATTAAGTTTATTATTTAAACTTAATATGGAGCATATGGTGATGATATAGTGTGATGAACACACAAGAGAAATAAATTAGGAAGGGGGATAGGGAGTGCTGGGCTACAGGAAGGTTGCAATTTTAAATAAGATGGTCCTAGGATGCCTTAGTAAAAGCTCCCATTTGAGTAAAGTCTTCAAAGAAAGTAGAGAATGGGACTGGAAGATACCAGGAGAATAAACCTTCAGGTACAGGGATTGGCAAGCACCAAGGTCCTGAGGCTGCAGAGGCCTGGCACACCTGAGAAGTAAGGAGGCTAGTAAGGCAGATGGAGAGGGACCAAGGAGAAGGTTGAAGGAGATGAGATAGGAGATAACGGGAAAGCAGATTATGTGCATAGGTCTGGCTGTCCCTGTTAGTTCTTTGGCATTTGTTCTGAGTAGAGTGGGGAGCCACAGGGAAATTTGAGAAGAGGCCCAACACAACCCAATCCCATGATTGCAGCATCACTTCTACAGCCGTATAGAAAATAGGCTCATCTTGAGGGCAAACTGTGCAAGGGCAGAACAAGGAGACCATTAGGACAACTGCTCTAATGAAGGAGAGGGATGACAGGCTTGGACCGGGGAAGATTGGGAGATGTCTTAGCATTCTTCATGTATTCTGAACCTGGAGCTACTAGAATATGCTGATGGTTGCATGCAAGAGATGAAGGAAAGGAGACAAAGATGCCTCCAAGATTTTGGGCCTCTAAACCAGAAACATTTGCTGGGATTAGATAGTGCTAACAACTTCTCATATATTAGACAACCCACTGCTCAGCGCTATACGGTTGGTAATATTATTATACCCACTTTACAGAAGAAGAACTTAAGCCTTCAAAATTTAAGTAAGCTGTCTAAGTTTATGTGACTAGTAAGTGCCTGAAATTTAGGCCTGGGACTCTAATATTTATATTCCTGGACTCCTAAACTCCAATTTTCCTTTGTAAAAATAATCTTTTTATCTTATCTACACTTATAACACTGTAAGGGTTATATGAAAATAACCCTTTATAAACTATAGTGTACTGTCCAAGTCTGCATTTGATATCAATTGCTATGTAACAAGATACCCCAAACTTAGTTACCTAAGAGAAAAAAAAGTTATTCTCATCTCTCATGGTTCTGGAGGTTGACTGGACACAACTTGGTAGTTTTTGATTGGCTCTGCCACGTAGTTGCAGTCAGATAGAGTGGTTATCTCAAAGTCCTCCTTCTCATATATCTGGCGGTGCTGAGAACGCGTTAGGACCTCAGCTGGGATTGTTGGCTGGAACATCAACACATGATTTCTCCATGTGCCCTGGGCTTTCTCACAGCATGGTGGATGAGTTCCAAAAATAAGCTTCCCTAAAGGGAAAGAATTAGGTGGAAGCTGTGTCGTCCTTTGTGATCTGCCCTGGAAAATCATAGAGAATCACCATACTCTACACATAGCAGCAGGTACAAAGTTCCACCAGGGTCAAGGGTAAGGGATATAGACACCGCCTCCTAGTGGGGGAGTGGCAAAGTCACAAGTTAAGAGGACGTGGGATAAGACATTATTATGACCATCTTTGGAAAATGCAATCTTCAACAAAGGAGAAGGTATTTTTACCAGTGAAATTCATCAAGACAAGAAGCCCTGACAAAATTAGATACATTGGGCTCCTGGTTTAAGCCAGGCACAAATAAACAGAGAGAGAAATTTAGAGCAGATAACTAGAAACAGTCTCTGGAGGTCATAGCGGAGTAAGCAGATAGCTTTACACAGCCAGATGATGATGGATGCCTGGGCCCAGGTCAGGAACATTCTGCCTATTGTTGCATTTTTCCCCCCATCATTTTTTATGATTTGTTCCTAAACTTATAAAAAGAGCTCCAGGTAATACATGTTATAGGAAAAAAACAAAAAGAAAAGCTATAGGGAAACATAAAAACAATTCCTCATCATCCCCTCCACACACAAGTGCCTGTGCTGGGGTTTGGCTGTGTGTTCTTTCTGTGTGAAGGCCAGTGCAGTGAAGAAGAGCCTGGGGATAGAAAATCCCACAGAGCTGCGGTTGAATCCCAGCTCTCTTTCATTTAGTTGTATGATCTTGGGCAAGTTACTTTAACTTTTCTGTGCCTGAGCTTCCCAGTCCAAAAAATGTAGCAATAAAATAATCCTATAAGATGGCCCAAGGTTTGGAAAAGAATAAGTTCTTAAAGATCATTAGCTTATAAGATCACTATTCAATAAATATTTCTTTTGACAAAAATGGTACCATTTAAAAAACCCAGCATGCATGCTGTTAAATATCTGCTTTTCTCATGTACTAAATTTGTTTTGAGTATTTTTCTATATGACTCTGGATACAGACAGCTGCCTCATTGAGTTTATGAGATGCATCCTTTTCCATTGTGTATGTGAACTACAATTTGTTTAGCAGTTTCCGATTGTTGGATATTTACCCTTTTTAAAAAAAATTTTTACCTTTTTGTTTTTTGGTTTTTAAGACAGAGTCTCAATATGTTGCTCTCGGTAGAGTGCTGTGTCATCACAGCTCACAGCAACCTCCAACTCTTGGGCTTAAGCAATTCTCTTGCCTCAGACTCCCAAGTAGCTGGGACTCTGGGCACCTGTCACAACGCCCAGTTATTTACCTTTTGTATATTAATATAACACTGCAATAACTAATTTACATACTTGCCTAAATATTTTCTAATTGTTTCTAATTTTTTTTTTTTTTTGAGACAGAGCCTCAAGCTGTCACCCTGGATAGAATGCTGTGGCATCACAGCTCACAGCAACCTCCAATTCCTGGGCTCAAGTGAATCTCTTGCCTCTACCTCCCAAGTAGCCGGGACTACAGGTGCCCGCCACAACGCCCGGCCGTTTTTTGGTTGCAGCCGTCATTGTTGTTTGGCAGGCCCGGGCTGGATTCGAACCCTCCAGTTCAGGTGTACGTGGCTGGCACCTTAGCTGGTTGAGCCACAGGTGCCGCGCCATAATTGTTCACTTTTTTTTTTTTTGAGACAGAGTCCCACTATGTCTCCCTTAGTAGAGTGCCATAGCATCATAGCTCATAGCAACATCAAATTCTTGGACTTAAGGGATTCTCTTGCCTCAGCCTTCCAAGTGGATGGGACACAACACCTGACTTTTTTTTTCTTTTAATGTTGCAGTTGTCATTGTTGTTTAGCAAGCTCTGGCCAGGTTCGAACCCGCCTGCCTTCGTGTATGTGGCCGGCGCCCTAACCACTGAGTACAGGTGCTGAGTCATTTTTTTTTTTTTTAAATATAGCAGTGAATATTGATACGGTTCTGTCTGGAAATGTATTTGCTGGGCCCAAACTCTCACATTCCATTTTTTAAATTTAGTTTTTATTATGAAAAAATTTTAAAGCTATAGAACATTAGAAAGATAATATACTAAAATCAGTATATAGCTAGCACATATATTTATCCTGTTAACATTTTGCTATTTTTGTTTTGTCTATGTTATTCTTGATTATTTAAAAATAAAACTTATCCATCATGACATCTCATCCTTATAGTACAGTATATGTCTCACAAAAATGAGAACATTTCCCTATACAAGCAGCACACCATTATCATACATAACAACATTAAATATAATTCCCTAGTATCTATCAGTTACACACAGTCCACATAAAAGTTTTTTCCACAATTGTCCAAAATGTCTTTTAAAGTTTTTATAGTGTTTTTTCAGATTAGGACCCAATCAAGGACCAGTTATTATACATTTGATTGTTGTGTCTCTTACGTGTCTTTCAATCAAATATAGATCTTACCACCTTTGTTTTCCCCTTTAACATTGACTTGTTGAAGACACCCAGATGTTGATCTTCTCCCTGTCTCAACACGAGAAACTCCTGTTTTAAAGAAAATTCTCAGACATACCATTGGGTCTCTTAGTATGAGCCCTGGGCTTGCACGGGTGGGCTGCTGCAAAGCCAGGATATCCCCAAAAGACAGATTGTCAGGGTCAGCTCTGACAGGCTGCTCAGGAGGCCACGTCTTTCCATTAAGGATTCGGGAGGTCCATAGTTCAGCACAAAGTTTTCTCAAGGAAAGGGGGATAGCTATAAATTAATTCCAGAAATGACATTTTGGTTTAATGGAAAGGACAACTTGAAGTCCAGTACTAGGGGAAAAACAGGATGTTTGGGAAGACTTCCTTCTACTCCATCTTCAGACACAGGTGAGCTTCTCCTGGGTGGATTTGTGTCCTGCTAGCAGGGTGGGTGAGAACAGAGCTCCATAGTCAGAGCTGTGCATTGAAGTCCTGGTTCTAGCTGTTACTAGGGTAACTGGTTTGCTACCTTACTGGAACGTCCATTCGATTAGGCACTCTGGTGGTAGGAGAACCCGAGTCCTTTCTGATGCACCTGCATGTCATATACATTATGAAGCAGCAAAGATACTGCCTCTGAGATCCCCCTGATGGGGTTTCTCAAACAGTCGCATACACAAAATCACTTGGGTGGGACTGTGGAAAGAGCTTGTGGTAACAAGAGATCCCCGAGATTCTGATTCCATAGATGAGACCCAGGAATTTACCTTTCTGAACTGGCACCCTAAGGGATTCTGCCATAGATGGTCCAGTGGGCATACTTGAAAAATTCTTATCTGAGAACCTCAGTTTACTGGACAGTATGAAGCAACACTTCCTGACAATTACTCTGTACCAGGTGCCTTTCCAGCTGCACACATTAACTAAGTCTTCACTAATACTCTATGTGCCAGACTGGCTTTGTACCCACATATTAAACATGAGGAACTGAGGCTAAGAGAAGCTAGGTAACCTGCCATGGTTGACACTGTTAGTAGGTAGCTGCAATGTGGTTCTATAAAACTTAAAAGAAAAAGTACCCCTAATTGATTTGTAAATTTAAAAGTTCTTAAAGTGAGAGGTGGTTAAAGCTATTTGATGATGGGCAAGTATTCGCCAGAATGGTCAAAGTGGAGTATATGCAGTATTCTTTGCTCTTCTATTGGAACTGAGGCCAGCTCTCTGGAGGGTAGAATGCATGGCAAATAGAGAGCACTCGGTGCATGCTTGTTGCATGAATAAACATGTTTTAATATTTTTCAAACATTAGTCCTCAAGACCTCACATGGCTGACATGCTTCTGAGCGTTCACTCCTGGGTTTTTCCTCCTGGTACATTTCTGTTAGGTCCACACATCTCACCAAGCAGAGGTCCAGTGGATCAGTTATGGCAAATGTTGATTGCCAAGAGGCCTTCCTGCCTTTCTTATCCCCTGTCTATCTGCCACACTGATGTTGGAAAATCTTTAAACTGGAGCTCTGCAACCTAGAGCCCTCATACTGACTATTAGTGTCTGTGAGACCAAAGCCTGGCTCCTCATCCACGTAATACTTCCAGTTTTCTCACATAAAGCATGGTATGTAAAAGCACAGACTTGGGTTCCAACATCAGCTCCGATATCAGAGAAATGGTTTAAATTCTTTGTGAATTTTCTCTTCTCTCACGTGAGTCAGTAAAGAGCAGTGAAGGCATGGAGATATTTTGTCTGGGTTTTGATCTTGACTCAATCATGTATCAGCTATGGATAGCTGGAGACAATAACTTACTTTATCCATGTAATGGCACAAATAATAGTATCTATCTTGGAGGATTCCTGTAGGAATAGAATAAATACAGTAACACAGTGTGGTGTCCAGCATAGAGTGAGTAAGGCCAAACATTAGCCCAAGCTTCTGCTATAAAAATGAGATCAGAGTACCTACTGGGGAAGGGGAAGATTTTTTGAACAAACAAAAGTTTGTAAATTGTTCTGGATGTTTATTAACTATTCTATAAATAGTGATTTTTATGAATACTATTATTATGAGATCAGGTTACATGGAGATATTTACAATAGTATTTCTGGCCTAACAAAGTAAATGACCTGCCATTTTAATGTTAAGAGATGTGGCACCATCTGAAGAAATAATTATGTGACGTTTCCAAGCCTGTTTGGGTGACGAGGGGCTCTGAATTCAGGGCTGCCTTCCAGAAAACAAGCTATCAGCTTTAAGGGTGAAGATTGATACAGATATTTCCAATGAGAAATTTCAGTACCTGAAGATGAGACAAGATCATAGAGATTTGCTATTCTTTCAACTAATGGAAATGTCAGTTCTTTCGAGTGTTGTTACATTATTCAATTTGGCAATAAGAAACATACAATCGTAAAGGATGCTTTTAGAAGCTAAAGTTGAGTTTTTGTGTTCTGATATCATTCCGGGAAACCATGCCAGTTTCCTCCCAAGCCGGGAGGGGCTATTATGTAGGGTGGCCTGACAACATACAGGACGCCCAGGTAAATCTGAATTTCAGATAAACAAGGTATATTTTTAGTAGAAATAGGTCTACTTATGTACGCATGTATGTGTGGACAAGTCCCAAATGGTGCCAATATTTCTTTGCCATGTATGGCAACCCTAGACTGTGGTGTAGGGCGATGCTTCTCACACTTACCCATGTATATAGGTCACCGGGGAATTTTGTTAAAATGCAGACAGATTGAGCAGCTGTGAAGTTGGGGCTGCTGTTCTAAAGGTCATGTCTGAATGGAAAGAGTGAGGGGAGAGTTTCTTGAACTTGCAGGAGTAGAAGAATCACCTGTGGTGCCTACTGAAAACACAGGTATTTTATCATAAAAAAGGACTACAGATTGGGTGGCTTACACAAGGGAAATGTATTTGTTCAATAGTTCTGGAGGCTGGAAGTCCAAGAGCCAGGTACAGCAGGGCAGGTTTATTCTGCAACCGCTCTCCTTGACTTGCATTTGGCCGCCCTCCTACTGCTTCTCCCAGGGTGGTGCCCGTGCACCGCTGGTGAGTCTGTGTGTCCTAATCACCTCTCCCAGTGAGGACACTGGCCCATTGAATTGCATGGGCACATGCGAATGGCCTCATTTTAATACTTAATCACATCTTGGAGTTCCTATCTCCCAATAAGGTCACATCTCGATGTTCTGGGGGTTAAGACTTCAACGTTTGAATTGTACAGAGACACAATTCAGGCTATTCCACTATCTGAGACCTGCTGAGACAGAATTGTGGAGGGAGGGACTTACAGAGGCTTATCACCTTGACCAGCTAGAAACCCTGGTTGAAGAAAAATAACCCAGGTGAGCTTTATCAGGTGAATTTAAGAAATCTGATGTACGGTATTGGTTCTAAAACTTGGGCATGAATGGGAATCACCTGAAGAACTTGTTAACGGCCCTAAGTTTCTGACTAAAGGCTACAGGGTAAAGCTCCAGATTCTGCTTTCCTGACAAACAGACGCTCTTAAGAACTACCGCCTTAGATGAATCCCCAATCACTCTGAAAAGCTGGAACGGTAGAAACAGGACCGTCATGTGGCTGTGGTATGGATTTCTTGAGATTAGCAGGTAAAGTTCAGCCCTGTGTGTATTTTATTTTTTATTTTTATTTATTATTATTTTTTGAGGCGTCTCACTTTTTCACCTTCAATAGAGGGCCATGGCGTCATAGCTCATGGCAGCCTCAAATCCTGGGCTTAAGCGATTCTCTTGCCTCAGCCTCCCGAGTACCAGCGACTATAGTTGCCTCCCCATCAACACCCGGCTATTTTTAGAGATGGGGCCTCATTCTTGCTCAGGCTGGTCACAAACTGCTGAGCTCAGACGTTCTTCCCATCTCAGCCTCCCAAAGTGCTAGGATTACGCATGAGCTACCACACCCAGCCCCACTCTATGTATTTTAGGTCAAAGTGAGTTATAGTGATGATAATAAATTTTCCACAAGTTCTACGACCTAAACAGAAAACATGAACAGAAAAAACATTATTTTGTGTTTTAAACTTTCCTCTTGTTCTATGCTGAGTCAGCTAACTGTAACTATTTTCTTCCTGCCACCAGAGTGACTTTACTAAAGAACATAGTGGTAGACCTGTAAGGCCAGTTTCCCAGGGATAACAGGGATTGAAGATAAAATCTACCTAGTTTGGGGATGGAAAAGAGTTGGAAGAACCCCACACCTGCCATCTCCTGAGAAACCACTTTTTTGTTACAACTAGGATTCCCGAGGCAAGTTACTTTGATGTCAATCATGTTAATAAACATGTAAATAAAGTCTTGCAAAGGGAGAAACCAATAACTTTGCTTACAGATCTCTAAAGCACTCAGAAGGTCGACCCTTTCTGGTATATTAGCATTCTAGAATTTGCCCCAGCCAGCTAAATACTAAAGTCTTAAGAAAATGTGCCTTTCTCTATGAAGTAATTTTATATGAGTCCCCAACTCAAAATTGATACTCTGTCATTTTCTCTTTTTTTCTGAAATGAGATGTGTTTGGCCTGTTAGCAGTTTTATAATAATGAGACTGTAAATTGAACTAAGTCTTCTGTTCAGTACAATAGGTTTAAAAATCTTACCTATTAGAATTTAATGAAGACAAAATATATGCAAAGCCGCTATGGACACTTGGAAAAAGTAGAATAGCTTCCTAAATGACAGGTGTTGTATTTATATGGAGCTACACATCTGAATATGTTTCTTTTTGTTGTTGTTTTTCTGTTTATTTAAACTATATCATTTTCTTTTTCTTTTCTTTGCTCTTCCTGACCAGTACGAGGTCTATTTCGAAAAATGCAGTGCTTTGGCCAGAAACATTGTGAGGTGGGCTTTTTGTTGGTTTGTTTTCCAATCTTTAAGTGATAAAGAAATTGAGGCCCAGAGTTTAAATAGCTTGATGAAGGTCAGTCTCTAGCTTGTTAAGACAGAGCCACATTAGCACACAGGATTCTCTTTTACTTAAAAAAAAAATGTCAATGTATTCTATAGTAGGTGTCCTCTTTGAATGCACATTCACACTCCCCCACACCCCCACACACTTGCACCATTCAATACTCTCAGAAGACAGAGCACTGGGGATGCCTTGGAGAAGTCCTTGGCTTCTATGCCTTCTGTTGGGATCAGCCAATGGGTACATGGGGGAGTAGTAAGAAGGAAAGGGGAAATGGGGTATTTTGAAAGGATCGCTTTGGACTGGCAGCTGCCTTAAACAAAAAATCATAGCTCCTGGGAAGACGCTGCTCTTTGTAGGTCCTTTCATTCCAAGTTCTGATAACTGTCCCCTCTCCTTGCCCTCTTCTGGTTAAGGAGGGTATCAGCTCTGCTAGAACTAACATCAGGACACTGTTATAGCTTTTACGATTTTCTTGCACCCCTTGTAAACAGTCACTTTATTAAAACTCTCCTCATCATTCCATTTAATGGTGCCATTTATTTCCTGCTGAGACCCTGCCTCATAGACGCTGCCTTATCCACTTCCCTATTCTTTTACTGGACTTAGAACATCTTTAAGGGACCTCCTATTTCCAACATTCTGTCTCCATCCATAGCCCAGATAAGCTTAGACTTCCCTTGTACACCAGGGAAAATTCTTCTATGGTTAATCTCTCTAAGGAATAAAGAGAGACAAGGAAAACTAGCCAGAGTCCCAAAATTTACCTTACATCCACCTCCTTTGTGTGAAATATTTGAAGGACGTCTGGCCAATCAATCCCAGATGGAAAAGAATAGGTCAATTGAGGATGATCCTACAAATGCAAAACTTAGGTGGATTTTCTGAATTTTATGCAAACGACACAATATAAGTAAAATGTTTCTCCTTCCCCAAGGAGAAACACTTAAAGAGGGTTTAACTAGGTCTCTGTTTGGCAGCAGAATTTTATGCCTCTCAGTATTTGCATGGTCAATTAATTCCTTAAAGTGATGACTAGTATGCAATTTATCTGGATGGTACAAAGGGCTAATTGGTAATATTGTTATACAAAATCTTGTGGGCGAAAATTATGCCTGCCTTTTAAAAATTGCGCTGTTGGTATTTGAAGGCAGAGCTCTAGTACCTTGAGCCTCAGAGGAATTCAGCCTGCTGATGTCAGAATTAATGAAGAATATGAAAACTTAAGTGTGGGATGGATGGATGGGGCAAATGCATTAAAGATTAATGACATTAGACTAGTGGGAGAGCCACATTTTCTGATGATCAAAGACTCTGAGGCTTTCATCTGCAAGTGCCTGGGAGAATGTTGAACATCTTGGAATTTGTCATATTGCCTTTGGTTAAACTTGGCCTGGTATTCAGCAAGGTACTTGAAGAAAAAAACCCACCCTCTGGCTCTGATCTGTTCATTCATTCGATAAATATTTTTTGAGTTCCTAGTCTGTGCCACAGAAAAAAACTGAGCACAGTGATGCTCCAAAACATCCCCATGTCTTATAGGGGGATGACAATGTAGTGAAATGGACACGTTTTCTTAAATAATAGAATAAGAATATATTTACATCCTTAGGTTATTACACTTTTGGGGGGGTAGTATTTTGTAGTAGGATAACAAGAAATCCTCCAGCCTCAAAATACCCAAACTGGATTAAAATATAATAAGGAATATTTCAAAAGCAGAGCTGAGCCCCTCAAAAATTCAGAAAGTCTTCAGAGGTCAGAAAAAGAAGAAAAAACTGAAAACCAAAGAGGAGAGTGCAGGCTAAAGTTCAGGCTGCCTTGTCTGTGGAGGAAAAATTCTCACAGATAATATAATACGTTCGCTGTATGTGAGAGTCAGCAGACACAGTGGACAGTTGAATTTAAGTCCTCAAACTAAGGAAATGTTTCAAAGAAAAGCATGATTGTGCTCAGGCCAAATAATCTGTCCTGAAGTGGGTTAGGCATTTGCTGCGGAAGGTTCCCTGCCTGGTGTGGACTCTACGGATGTGTTGTGGCTAGGGTTGTGCTGGAAGGGCTAGAGATGTTGGAAGAACTGAATATGGAGAAAGAGAGAGAAGGGAGAGGGGACACTGTGCAATGTGAGAATTGAAAGCTGGGCTAATAAAGGCCCCATTTTAATGGGGGTAGGAATTTCACCTATATTGAAAAGCAATATTACTAATATTAAGGGTTTGAAGCAGTATGGCAACATCAGAATTGCTGTTTTAATATGTCCTTCTGGCTACTTTTTATGTAGGTACCACCATAAAAAGTACCACTCCACCAGCAGGGTAGGAGTGGAAGACAGTCTAGAACATGGAAAGCTCGGCGGGGGCAGCTCCCAGAGAAGGAGGCAGGACTTATATATCTGGTATTGAAAGGGAGTGAATAAAATACTCCAACATGAGGAAAAGCCTGCGATTTGATTTTCTAGATGAAATGCTTAAAAATAAGATAAGAAATCCAGAACACACACACACACACACACACACACACACACACACACACACGAACACCACTACTACCACTGCCAAAAATTTGTTTTTAAGGAGTTCAGAAAAGAAAGCCAGTTGCATTAGATTGTAGAGAAGTGGTGTAAAACATAGCTGTGAATCCATTTCAGGGTTAATGCACGCTGAACAGCTTTTTTTTTTTTTTTGTAGAGACAGAGTCTCACTTTATCGCCCTGGGTAGAGTGCCATGGCATCACACTGCTCACAGCAACCTCCAGCTCTTGGGCTTAAGCGATTCTCTTGCCTCAGCCTCCCGAGTAGCTGGGACTACA
>CAUYON010097899.1:0-14710 GCA_963573935.1 Arctocebus calabarensis | reverse complement strand
TTTACAGCCTTTGTATTAACCTGGATGGAAGTGGAACACATTATTCTTAGTAAAGCATCTTACGAATGGAGAAGCATGAATCCCATGTACTCAAGTTTGATATGAGGACAATTAATAACAATTATTGACATGGTGGGGGTGAGGGAAGGGGAGAGCAGAGAGAGAAAGAATGAGGGAGGGGTGGGGAAAGGAAGAGTAGAGAGAGGGAAGGAGCAAGGGGGGGGTCTTGGGGTCTTGGTGTGTGCCACACCTTTTGGGGGCAAAACACAATTGTAAGAGGGACTTTACCCAACAAATGCAACCAGTGTAACATGGTTTCTTGTACCCTTAATGAATCCCCAACAATAAAAAAGAAAGAAAGAAAGAAACAGAAAGCTATGAGCCCAGGGCTGTGAGGTGCAGTGAGCTGTGGCTGCACCCTGCCCTCCAGCCTGGGCAGCACAGCAAGACCCAATCTCTGAAAAAAAAAAAAAAAGAAAAGAAAGAAAGAGGCCAGGTGCGGTGGCTCATGCCTGTAATCCCAGCACTCAAGGAGGCTAAGATGGGTGGATTCCCTGAGCACATGGGTTCAAGACCAGCCTGATGCAAAGAGAGACCACATCTCTAAAAATAACCGGGTGTTGTAGTAGGCTCCTGTAGTCCCAGCTACTCAGGAAGCTGAAGCAAAAGAATCACTTGAGCCCAAAGTTTGAGGTTGCTGTGAGCTGTGGCACCATGGCACTCTACTGAGGGCAAGAAAATGAGACTCTGTGAAAGAAAAGGAAGGAAGGAAAAATTTGGGGGAGAGGAGGCGTGAACTATATTAAATAAACAGCATGTTAGGAAAACAACCTAATAGAATTTCTTTCTTTCCTTCTATCTTTTTTTTGTTGTTGTTGAGACAGACTCTGACTCTGTTGTCCTGGGTATGAAGTAAACCCAGTCACAGAGATAGAAAGATGGACACCACTTTGATGCAATAATTGATAAAATTTATTACACCTGCAGGAGGCTGATACCATAAAGGCATGCAGCCCCGAATGTCAGGTGGGCAATCCTTTTATACCATTTTTCTTGCATGGTTAGCAAAGCAAGCTAGCGCATTACAGAAGCCAATCATAGAAGTTAAGGCAGGGTCGCAGGGTGGGGGGTACATATTGGTTCATAAATCATAAGTAACATCACAAGTTCATTTCTTAGTGGGTCATAAGGTACATGGTTCATACATAGTTCAGGGGTGCAAGTACAGGCATAAGAGTTGGGTAAGTTTCCAAGGAACTCGGGACTTTCTACCAGGGGGTATTGCACTAGGGGCTTCTTTAAATCATACCCCTCCCTTCCTTCTGTATGCTTATCTCTTCTCCCAGAATTTAGCTCCTCTGCCCTTGTGGGGGGCTGGGGCTAAAACACAAAACACTTCTCCTTTGAAGGGTAAAGGGTTTGTTATATTCTTTAAATCTATGGGTTGGGGGATTAGTAGCAGGGGTAGGGGGCTTGGTGCAGGGGCAAGGGGCTTGGTTATTACAGGTAGAATGCCGTGGCATCATCATAGCTCACAGCAACCTCAAACTCCAGGGTTCAAGCAATCCTCTTGCCTCAGCCTCCTGAGTAGCTGGGACTATAGGCACCCACCATAATGCCCTGGTTTTTCTATTTTTATTTTTATTTTATTTTTATTTTTATTTTGAGACAGAGCCTCAAGCTGTCACCCTGGAGAGAGTGCTGTGGCATCACAGCTCACAGCAACCTCCAATTCCTGGGCTCAAGCGAGTCTCTTGCCTCTGCCTCCTAAGTAGCTAGGACTACAGGCACCCGCCATAACGCTGGGCCATTTTTTGGTTGCAGCCGTCATTGTTGTTTGGCGGGCCCAAGCTGGATTCGAACCCGCCAGCTCAGGTGTACGTGGCTGATGCCTTAGCCTGTTGAGCCACAGGCGCTGAGCCAGGTTTTTCTATTTTTAATAGAGATGCCACAGCATTCCACCAAGGGTGACAACGTGAAAAAAAAAGGAAAAAAAAGAAATCAGCTGTCAGTATGATGGCTAACCCTCATAAAAGGCCTCTTTAAAATATTTTACTCTGATGTGGCTGACATTTTTTTAATCTACTTGAAATTTTTTGACTTTTTGAATATGTGGGTTTATTTCTCTTCTGGGTAAAATACAGTAAAAGCTTCAATTGGTTTCTCTTCAAATATTGCCCTTAACTGGCCTTCTGCCTGGGCTCTTCTGGAATAATAATTGAACATACATGAAACATTTTTTTACTCGGCTCACTACACATCTTTACCTCTTTTTCTGTATCTCTGCATTGCTTTCTTTTTTTTGAGACAGAGCCTCAAGCTGTCACCCTGGATAGAGTGCTGTGAAATCACAGCTCACGGCAACCTCCAATTCCTGGGCTCAAGCGAGTCTCCTGCCTCTGCCTCCCAAGTAGCTGGGACTACAGGTGCCCACCACAACGCCCAGCCATTTTTAGGTTGCAGCCGTCATTGTTGTTTGGCAGGCCTGGGCTGGATTCGAACCTGCCAGCTCAGGTGTAGGTGGCTGGCGCCTTAGCCACTTTAGCCACAGGCGCTGAGCCTCTGTGTTGCTTTCTAGATAATTTCTTCTATCTAATTTTCTGTTTAGCTGTGACTTATTTGTTGTTAAATGCTTCAGTATGGGCTTGGTGCCTGTGGCTCAATGGGCTAAGGCGCCAGCCATGTACACCTGAGCTGGCGGGTTCGAATCCAGCCCAGGTCCGCCAAACAACAATGATGGCTGCAACCAAAAAATGGCCTGGCATTGTGGTGGGTGCCTGTAGTCCCAGCAACTTGGGAGGTGGAGACAGGAGACTTGCTTGAGCCCAGGAATTGGAGGTTGCTGTGAGCTGTGATGTCACAGCACTCTACCCAGGGTGACAGCTTGAGGCTCTGTCTCAAAAAAAAAAAGCTTCAATTTGGTTTTTAACTTTGGTTATTATATTTTTCCATTTTCAGAAATTCTAGGCTGGGCACAGTGACTCACACCTGTAATCTCAGCACTCTGGGAGGCCAAGCTCAGAGTTGAAGACCAGCCTGAGCAAAATGACAACACATCCAGGGACTACTGCAAGAATTTCTCCCTGACCCCCTTTGAGGCTCTGCCAAGATACCGTTCCAGCCTTCCTGCTCCCCAGGGTGGCTACTGTTACCTCCTTGGGGACGGAGGGATGGAGAACCATGCAGGGGATAAACTGCGTCCCATTTCTTAGCTAATGCAGCGCTGTTTCTGGAGCAGGTTCCCGGAGAGATACACACGCTCTGAAGCCAGGAAGTTGAAAACATCCACAGAGGTGACTGAGCCTCGGACAGACCACAGGGGCCCACCCAGCCATGTGGATGTCACTGCCTGTCCCTCAGCGTCACAGCCCAGTTCTCAGGCCAGCACCCACTGCCTGCACAGCAGAACAGGAGCCGCACCAGCACTTCCAGCTCCTGTCCTGTGACCAAGACACCTCCCAGTGTCCTGGTCCCCATTTGTACAAAGGGGTTGTGAGGGTTACATGACTGCATGGGAAACACACACCGCAGCACCCAGAGATGTGTGAGCTGTGCATCCATGGGATGGCTTAGGGCAAAGGGCTCCTTGATGACATTTCCAAGGTAACACCAAGCTTCTTTGACATAAAATTCAGGACTCACAGGCTCATGCCTATAATCCTGGTACCCTGGGGGGCCGAGGTGAGTGGATCACTAGATCTCAGGACTTCACAACCAGCATGAGCAAGAGCAAGACCCCATCACTACTAAAAATAGAAAAACTAGCGGGGTGTTATGGTGGGCACTGTAGTCCCAGCTACTCAGGAGGCTGAGGCAGGAGGATTGCTTGAGCCCAGGAGTTTGAGGTTGCTCTGAGCTCTACCCAGGTGGACAGAATGAGACTATTTCTTTTTTCTTTTTGTGGAGACAGAGTCTCACTTTATCACCCTCAGTAGAGTGCCGTGGCGTCACACTGCTCACAGCAACCTCCAACTCCTGGGCTTAGGCGATTCTCTCACCTCAGCCTCCTGAGTAGCTGGGACTACAGGTGCCCGCCACAATGCCCAACTATTTTTTTGTTTTGCAGCTCGGCCCGGGCTGGGTTTGAACCCACCACCCTCGGTATATGGGGCTGGCGCCCTACTCACTGGAGACTATTTCAAAAAACAACCCAGGACCTCAGTCAGCCCCAGGTCGGCCTCCATTCCACAGTTCTGCAGCGTGGGTTGCTCAGAGCTCCAGCCACGCACACCTGTTTGCCTGACACCAGGCCAGCTCGCACCCCCAGCCTGGCTGACTCTCGGCTGGGGCACTTTGTAAACATCTCTGCTACAAAGTGTGTGTTCTTTTTGTTTCCTCTTTCTTTTTCCTTCTCACTCTGGCCCCTGCTGAGCGCTGTAGCATCACAGCTCACAGCAACCTCTGTGTGTTTTGCTCTGGCCAGTGCCCATGCAGTCCCAGCCTCACTGTAGGGAGCGGCACTGGCTCCGGTCCTCCTGTGCTTCCGGCCAGTCCCCACGTGTCCCGGGCGGCCGTCCATGTGATAATTGGCATCAGATTAGTTTGGTGGAGTCTCACCCCACAGAGTGCTTCCCCTTGCTGTGGGGAAGGTTCACCAACCTGCTGCAGGCACAGGTGGTTTGTCCCTATTTACGGCTGGATCTGCTGGATGTCATTCTGTTTTAGGACTTCCCTGTGTCTCATCTGACTGCTCTCCTGTTGAAGGACATCTCTGTGCTTCCCACTGTGGGTCTTCTGGGGGTAAAAGGGCTGTGACCGTTCTCCATGTGGCTCCGCTGCTGTCAGGTCTCTGCACTTCTGCACTCTGACAGCAGAGGGCATCCTCGAGCCCATTCCTGCTGGCCGGTCCCTGGGCTGCCAGATGTCCTCCGGAAAATTCAGGGCGGCTCATTCCATCACCACCACCTCCTGAACAGATGGTGGGAACAAAGCACAGCAGAAGGAAAGCACAGCCTCAGGCCCCTGTGTAGAGGGCCGCAGTCCATCCACTGAGGGAGTCTCCTGCTGCCCTCCCCCAGGCGAGCGCCTGGGCACCTCCCCAGTTACCAGTTGCCCCAGGAAGCAGACTGGACACAAAAGCACAACGCGTTCTACTGTGCACCTGAGCCTTTCTTTGCCCCCTTACTTTATGTACAATGTAGGTTGCTGGGCTTCGCAAGAATGTCCCTTGCCCCCTCCTGCTGCCTTTCTCTGTTCTGTTGCCTTCAAAAGGCTGCAGCTCTGAGCCTCCCCTTTGGAGAAACAGCCACACCTTGCCTGGGGCCATGTTTTTTCCTGGCACATCCTCAGTGTCTTGGCTTAATAAAACCTGAGATTTTTTTGCCTGGGTTGACAACAGTATACTGAATTTTTTTTTTTTTTTTTGAGACAGTCTCACTCTGTCACCCAGGCTAGAGTACTGTGTCCTCAGCCTTGTTCACAGCAACCTCAGACTCCTGAGCTCAAGTGATCCTCCTGCCTCAGCCTCCTGAATAGCTGGGACTACAGGTGCCCGCCATGACATCTAGCTAGGTTTTCTATTTTAATAGAGACAGGGTCTCACTCTCAATATACCAAACATTAAAGAATGTTGTCATATATGACAAGTCTTTTTTTTTTTTTTTTTTGAGACAAAGCCTCAATCTATCGCCCTAGGTAGAGTGCTGTGGCATCACAGCTCACAGCAACCTCCAGCTCATAGGCTTAAACGATTCTCCTGCCTCGGTCTCCCAAGTAGCTGGGACTACAGGTGCCCACCATAATGCCTGGCCATTTTTTGGTTGTAGTTGTCATTGTTGTTTGGCAGGCCCGGGCTGGGTTCAAACCCACCAACTCTGGTGTATGTGACTGGCACCTTAGCCACTTGAGCTATAGGCGCTGAGCCAACAAGTCTTAATTGTCAATGAGCTGGCTGTTTGTGACCCAGTCGCTCCACCTGGAGTGCTCTGCGGTTGAAGTCTTGATGGGGCCACAGATGACCCCTGTATCTCTCAGGCCAGATCTCTGCTGGGGAGGCCCTTGTGCCCGCATCACTCCGAGTATTGTCGGCCAGAGGGGCCTCCAGACAGCCACCTGGAAGAGCAGAGAGTGGGCTGGTCTCATGCACAGCGAGAGCCACATTTCTGAGTGTGCTCCTCAGAATCACTGTCCTCCCCTCTGCCCAGTAGTCAGTGGGGCCTGGAGCCCTTTGCACAGTCTATGGGCGATCGTGTTCGCAGGCAGTTTGAGGAGCTGCTGATCTGGGCAGCTGATGAGCGGGGTGGGGGGGGGACAGGAGCTGGCGGAGAGACCGGTTGGCAAGACCCCGGGTGGAGCAGGGCCAGGACACTGAGTCTGGGCCAAGCCTGGGTGAGGGGCAGCCTATAGGCTCTTCCTCAGCCTCCCTGTGGGGCCCTAGGCAACCCCCTGTCCCACCAGAGAGAGGATATTCCCAGTGGGGTAGCCTGGGAATGGGGTATGTCACAGAAATGTGACATCTCTGCAGGAATATCTGGAAGGACCAGCCCTGCTGTGATCATGAAAACCATTGTCATCAAGCTGGGTCAGGAGTGCAGAGAAGGAGAACCTGCAGGGGACACAGACACATCTTTCCTGTCCCTGTGGAGAGCAAGACTGCATCATCTGGGGACATACTCCTCTGGACAGGATGGGCGAGAGATGGGGGTGGCCCCCTTGAAGCAAGAGAAGTGCCCTGCGAGATGGAGTGTGGAAGCTAAGCTGAAGCAGTGCAGCTGACCTGGCCTGCTTCGCTGGCATGCACACACTCACACACACACACCCTGATTTTTTTTTTTTTTTTGAGACAGAGCCTCAAGCTGTCACCCTGGATAGAGTGCTGTGGCATCCCAGCTCACAGCAACCTCTAATTCCTGGGCTCAAGCGAGTCTCCTGCCTCTGCCTCCCAAGTAGCTGGGACTACAGGTGCCCGCCACAATGCCTGGCCATTTTTTGGTTGCAGCTGTCATTGTTGTTTGGCGGGCCCGGGCTGGATTCGAACCCGCCAGCTCAGGTGTACATGGCTGGCGCCTTAGCCCGTTAAGCCACAGGTGCTGAGCCACACCTGATGTTTATATGGTTAAGGATGTTTGTCTCAGGAGACTTTGAGGGAGGAGTTGCTCATAGACAATAGGTTTGTGATACTGGTAAAGATTACTTTGATCATACGATGGTTCCTTTGATAATTCTCTAACATATTTTGTGAAAGTGAAAATGATCTTTATGTGGTTTGGACATTTTGCATTGTTAGAGCTAAGTCAAGTTTGATGTTGTTTAATGTCAAATAAAGTTATACTTTTGTAGGTTTGTTTCCTGGCCTTCCCCCCAAGTTATTAGAATTGTGGTGGCACCTGTAGCTCAGGTGGCAGGGCACCGGCCACATAAGATCTAGGGTGGCAGGTTCGAACTCAGCCCGGGGCTGCTAAGCGACAATGACAACTGTTCCAAAAAATAGCCAGGCATTGTGTAGGGCGCCTGCAGTCCCAGATACTTGGGAGCCTGAGGCACGAAAATTGCTTGAGCACAAGAGTTTGAGGTTGCTTTGAGCTGTGCTGCCATGGCATTCTACCCAGGACAACAGCTTGAAACTCTTGTCTCAAAAAAAAAAAAAAAAAAAGTTATTAGAATTGTAACAGAGGGCTGAGTGCGGGGGCGCATGCCTGTAATCCCAGCACTCTAGGAGGCTGAAGCCGGTGGATTGCCTAAGCCCACAGGTTCCAGACCAACCTGAGCCAAAGTAAGACCTTACCTCTAAAAATAGCCTGGAGTTGTGGCCGGGGCCTGTACTCCCAGCTGCTCGGGAAGCTGAGACAAGAGAGTCACTTCAACCGAAAAGAGTTTGGGGTTGCTACGAGCTGTGATGCCACAGCACTCTACCGAGGGTGACAACATGAGACTCTGTCTCAAAACAAAAAACGGAATCAGACCCCCATCTCTAGGCCCTAGTGAGCTCAGAAATCAGACCCCATCTCTAGGTACTAAGAGGCTGCCCTTTCCAGGCCACACCCCTGGGCTCTAGCAAGGTCATGAACAGAGCAGCCAGGAAGGTTTGGGTGGTTCCATCTGGAGCTGGGAGCACACACCCTAATTAATAACCTTGCCCCAGCAGAAGCGACGACATTCATCCGTTAATACACTTTGAAAAGGTTTTTCTCCACCTACCACATCCTGGCCAAAATGTAATTCTCAAGACTACATATATCCCTAGCCCAGCGGTTCTCAACCTGTGGGTCACAACCCACTGGAAATGTATTAAAGGAACAAAGCAGTCTGAAAAGTTTTGAGTGGTTCCACCTTGAGTAGGGAGCACACACCCTAATCCCTTCCCTGAGACAATACTGCAAAACCTAATAACCTTGCCTCAGGGGAGGGATGCATTCATTCATTCATTTCTTTTTTTTTTTTTGAGACAGAGCCTCAAGCTGTCACCCTGGATAGAGTGCTGTAGCATCACAGCTCACAGCAACCTCCAATTCCTGGGCTCAAGTGAGTCTCCTGCCTCTGCCTCCCAAGTAGCTGGGACTACTGTCGAGCCTCATTCATCTCTTAATATACTCATTAACTTTGAAAAGTCCTGGCTAGGGTGGCGCCTGTAGCTCAGTGAGTAGGGCGCTGGCCCCATATACGGAGGGTGGAGGATTCAAACCTGAACTGGCCTGGCTTGGCACCTGTGGCTCAGCTGGCTAAGGCGCCAGCCACGTACACCTGAGCTGGTGGATTCGAATCCAGCCTGGGCCCGCCAAATAACAATGACGGCTGCAAACAAAAAATGGCCAGGCGTTGTGGTGAGCGCCCATAGTCCCAGCTACTTGGGAAGCGGAGGCAAGAGACTTGCTTGAGCCCAGGAATTGGAGGTTGCTGTGAGCTGTGATGCCACAGCACTCTATGCAGGGTGACAACTTGAGGCTCTGTCTCAAGAAAAAAAAAAACTGACCCAGCCAAACTGTAACAAAAAATAGCCAGGCGTGTGATGGGCATCTGTGGGAAGCTGAGGCAGGAGAATCGCCTAAGCCCAGGAGTTGGAGGTTGCTGTGAGCTGTGTGATGCCACAGCACTCTACCGAGGGCAATAAAGTGACACTCTGTCTCTACCAAAAAAAGAAAAAGGGCGGCACTGTGGCTCATCGACTAGGGTGCTAGTCCCATATACCAAAGGTGGCAGGTTCAAACCTGGCCTCTGCTAAACTGCAAAAAACAGAAAAATAGCCAGGCGTTGTGGCAGGCACCTGTAGTCCCAGCTACATGGGAGGCTGAGGCAAAGAAAATCACCTAAGCCCAGGAATTGGAGGTTGCTGTGAGCTATGTGACACCAGGGCACTCTACCGAGGACAATAAAGTGAGACTCTGTCTCTACAAAAAAAAAAGGAAGAGAAAAGAAATTCCAGTAACAGTGAGGTGGCCCCCTATACAGGAGGGGACAGAACAGGGGTGGACCCCTGGACAGAAGTGAACAAAAGGTAGTTAGTGGCCCCCTAGACAGGAGGGGACAGGAGGAGGTTGGTGGCCCCTAGGTAAGAGGGGACAGGACAGGGGTGGCCTCCTGGGTAGGAGGGGACAGGAGGAGTTTGGTGGATCCCTAGACAGGATGGGGCAGGAGCAGTGGGGTGGCCCCCAGGACAAGAGGGGACAGGAGGAGGTCGGTGGCCCCCTGGACAGGAGGGGACAGGAGGCGGTCACCTGGACAGGATGGGGCAGGAGTGGTGGGGTAGCCCCCTCTACATGGCAGTGCAGCAGGGCCTTCAGGTGACACAGGAGGCTCAGCAGAGCAGAGTCGGCAGCTTAGGCAGAGCTGTGTTCACCGAGGGCCACACTGGAGACCTCACCTCAGCCTGTAACCACACAGAGGAGCAGTGCCAACCCTGGCAAGGTGCCACCTCCTCTAATCTTCACCCAACTCTGTGGAGCGCGCGGGCCCCAGCAGAGCTGTTCTGTGTTCCCTCCCTCCTTCATCCCCTCAGGACTCGGCTCTCTGTGCACCCCCAGCCCTCACCTGCAGGGAGGTAGCAGGAGGGCAGCGACAAAGGCCTAAGGCTGAGGGAGAAGCAGCGGTGTCTGAGGCAGCCCCTCCCAGGTGATGGGGTGGAGGGGTGCTGGTGGGGCTTGGTGGCTGGACAGGAGACTGGTCCTGTCCTGCTGTAGGGCTGACGCGGCAGAGCCTGGGGACAGACAGCCCAGAGGGCACCTGCAGCTCTGCAGACCCAGGCCTAGGGCAGGCCACTGCCAAGTGCACAGGCCCCACAGGGTTCAGAGACTGAGATGACTTTGTCACAGACCTTGGTTATGGGTAATGACAGAGGATACCCGAGAAGGGTGAGGTCTGGGAGAACAGGTCTTCTCACGGAGACCACGAGGATACACCTGCAGGGTCCTCTCCATGGTGACTCAGCTCTTGGGAATTTGTAGACTTAACTTCCTAGAACTTGGAAATTTCCACTTCCGTAAAATCCTGTAGTTCTGTGGGGGCTGGAATAGCATCTCCCACTTGATTCAAACTGGCCAATGAGAAAGGTACCTGTAGTGTGGAACTTTAAAGCCAGTGGGGGAACACGGCCATATGTGATTCTATGCGGTAAGCTCCCAGCCAGTGAATAAAGCCCTTCCTCTTAGGAATGTGGTGTTTGGGTGCTCTTTCTCTTCGTTGGGCCTTGTCTTCCAGCAACAGTCTGACTTCTCCTCACGCCCTGCAGAGGATCAAGGAGGGCTGGGCTGGGGGTGGGACAGGCAGCCAAGTGGGTGGGGATCCAGTGAAGCTCCACCTGGGCCTTCTCGTGGGGCCCCTCTTTCTCTGAGGTGCTCCTGTTAGCGCCTGACCAGGCAGTTCCGCCCCAGCAGGCAGGCAGACGAGCAGGGGTGGGGTCTGAGGGCCTGAGCAGGGCACTGTGGTTGCGTCCTTCGTGCCAGTTGGGATGAGGGGCCTTGCACAGGGATGCAGGGAGCCACGTCCCCCACCTGCCCTCTGCTCATACTTAGGAAAAAGGATAGGTCACTTCTAAGGGTTGACCGCCCACAGTGGCCATCCTAGCAGAATGGAAACAGCTTAGACCACGGGCAAGAACACGTGCTCCCAGGGAGGGAAACAGGAACCGCACCTTATCTAAGTGGGGCGGCTAAATATACACACTCGGCAGGCTGCAGGAGGAGCTGAGAGTATTTATGAAGAGAACAGCTGTGCTTTCTCTCTCTCTGGCAGGGCTGGGAACTCAGTTTTAGGGTTTCTCTGGGGTCCCCTTGGCAGAGAGGGTTCTGTTCAGTTGGGGTGGGGGGTGAGGGTTTTATTTTTAGTCCACTTCTGAGCAAATCAGAGGTGGCTCCCTGCAGCCATGCCGACCCCCAGCTGTCCTGAGTCGCAAGCAGCCTCCCTCCCATCTTACCTCCTGCTAAGTTATGGGAACTGAAATAAAATCTTAAGCCCCCTAGTAGACTAAATGGACCCTGTCTCGGCCAAGGGGGACCCAGCAATACCTAAAGCTGAGCTGCTAACCTGAGAAGCTGGGGTCAAACATGCCTCCTCTCTCCCCCTCCCTTCCTTGTGAGTCAATACCAGGCTGAGGGACGTGCAAGACAAGCTTGAGCCACACCTGCAGGTCATCCATTTACCAGACCGGCCCCAGGAGTCTCAGTGTGTCCAGTGCCTTGTCCACGATTTGCAGACCTCTTACCTTAAAACTTTTCCACCGGGCACAGTGGCTCACGCTATCATCCTAGCACTGTGGGAGTCCCGGGCTGGAGGACCCCTTAAGCTCAGGAGTTCAAGACCAGCCTGAGCAAGAATGAGACCCCATCTCTACTAAAAATAGAAAACATAGCTGGGTGTTGTGGTGGGCGCCTGTAGTTCCAGCTACTTGGGAGGCTAAGGCAGGAGCATCGCTTGAGCCCAGGATTTTGGGGTTGCTGTGAGCTGTGATGATGCCATGGCACTCTACCCAGGTGACAGAGTGACTCTGTTTCAAAAAAAACCCCGAAAACTTAAAACTTTCCAAGCCTTTACACAAAGCTTCATTTACTTAACCAACCGTAGGCCTGAGAGCCCCGCTCTGAGATTCCAAACTGGCATGCGCCCTCTGTGGGTTTCTTGCTTTACCTGTAATTCCTGTCTCTGTGACATATGGCAACAAACTGTGACCCACCACCTTGGGCATGTTTTCTCTTGAGGCCATGTGCCCTGGTTGTCACACACAGTTGGCTCAGAGAAAACCTCTTTAGCTTATTTTACAGAATTTGGGCTTTTTCTGTTAACGGCTGGCTCCTTCCCTGTACTCGAAACTTGGCAGAGGGCAGGTGCACCGTTTCAGCCCCTCCAGACTCCTAGTGGCACCTGGCTGCTCCGTAGTAAGCTGGAGCCCTCCCTGCAAAGCCCACCCACCTGCTCCCTCCAGGGCTCCCCCAAGGCACTCCAAACACACACTCCCTAGCTCCAGGGAGGGCAGAGCAATTGTGTGGCTGCCTGGCTGTTGCTGAGACCGAGGTTGTGTCTTGCCTTGGAGCTCCAGTGCCCTATGCTCTCTGGCAGCAGCCCTCTCCGGCATTGTCTGGGTCACCTGGGCAGTAGCACTGCCCCCAGCCCTGCAGGCCAATCACTGATTCTGTCTTTTCTTTTCTTTTTTTACTTATTTATTTATTTGCAGCTTTTTTTGGCCAGAGCTGGGTTTGAACCTGCCACCTCCGGTCTATGGGGCCAGCACCCCACTCCTTGAGCCACAGGTGCCACCCTTTTTTTTTTTTTGAGACAGAGCCTCAAGCTGTCACCCTGGATAGAGTGTTGTGACATCACAGCTCACAGCAACCTCCAATTCCTGGGCTCAAGCGAGACTCCTGCCTCTGCCTCCCAAATAGCTGGGACTACAGACGCCCGCCACAATGCCCGGCTATTTTTTGGTTGCAGCCGTCATTGTTGTTTGGTGGGCCCGGGCTGGATTCAAACCCGCCAGCTCAGGTGTACGTGGCTGGCGCCTTTGCCCATTGAGCCACAGGCGCCAAGCTCATTCTGTCTTTTCTGATGACGACATGAGCTGAGGCCAAGCCTTGGAGTTACAAAGTCCAGTTTTCAAATCCCAGGCTTGTGTGGCAGGGGGCCTCTCTGAGCCTTGGCTCCCTCCTCTGTGTAAGACCAGACACTTAAGCCTCCCTCCCTGGTTATGGTGAGGGCTGGAGGCAGCAGCACAGGCTGGAAGCTTCGGGCAGGGGTGTCACCCCCAGTGCTGAACACTCTGCTGCCTTGAGTACACGCCCTGGGGGGTGGATGCTGCTGTGGCCACCATCATCTGACAAACCTGTTGGTCATTTGTGTGTCTTCTTTCGATAAATGTCTATTCAGATCTTTGCCCATTTAATCAGATTATTTGATTTTTCCTAGTGAGCTGTCGGGACTCCTGTCTTTCACTTACCAATCCCTTGTCAGGTGGGCAGTGCAGACCCGTCCTCCCTCCCCTCTCTACGTGGTTGACGGTCTCCTCTGCTGCGCAGAAACTTGGCAGCATGATGTGATCTCGTCTGTCCAGTGATGCTTTGGCCACCTGTGCTCTGGGGTGCTACACAGACCAGTGTCCTGGAGCACTTCCCAATGTTTTCTTTTAGCTTCATAGTTTCAGGTATTAGATTCAAATCTTTAATCCATTTTCATTTGATTTTCGTATTTGGTGAGAGATAAGGGCCTAGTTTCATTCTTCTGTGGTCACCCTCATTTAAAGATGGGGACTGGGACTAGAGGTGGTGAGCAGCTCTCTAGGGCCACGCAGCTCATTGACAGAACTGAGCCCAAACCCTACAGGCCCTGCCCCTGGTCTCTGCGGATTCCCCAGGGCCTCCTCAGACAGCGGGGAGGCCTCTGCCCTCTTCCCTACCCCATGCCAGCCCCACCCACCGCACCACCACTTGCCAGCAAAGGTGGAGTCCTGCTTAGACAGAGAAGGGGCCCACAGGACAGGTGAGCATTTGCTGGGCAGCTTGAGCCCACGTTGTCAAATAAAATGTGGGAGGTGGCTCCTTCCTGCACCGAACCGGACTGAGTCACCAAAACGGAGTCACTCAGGCTACCTGCATGTCCCTGCCTGTGGAACTCCCCCTCCAGCTTGCAAATGTGTGTGCTCAGCCACCCAGAGTGCTGACTGCTCTTACCCACTCTCAGTCTGCACCTGCACAGACCAGCGTGTCACAGACCTCGCCGGGGTGAAACTCAACAAAACTCACGACAAAGGACTCACTGGCTGCAGCTGCAAGGCTGTCCCTGGGTGTGCTTGTTTCACAGGATGTGCCTCCTGAGAGTTGGGGGCCAACAAGGCGTCTCCCTGCAGAGTGCCCACTGCACCCCAGTCACGTCCTGACAAGGCGTCTCCCTGCAGAGTGCCCACTGTCCCCGGCCACGTGCTGACGAGGCGTCTCCCTGCAGAGTGCCCACTGTCCCCCAGTCACGTGCTGACGAGGCGTCTCCCTGCAGAGTGCCCACTGCACCCGGCCACGTGCTGACAGGGCGTCTCCCTGCAGGGTGCCCACTGTCCCCGGCCACGTGCTGACAGGGCGTCTCCCTGCAGACTGCCCACTGTCCCCAGTCACGTGCTGACAAGGCGTCTCCCTGCAGACTGCCCACTGTCCCCCAGTCACGTGCTGACAGGACGTCTCCCTGCAGAGTGCCCACTGTCCCCGGCCACGTGCTGACGAGGCGTCTCCCTGCAGACTGCCCACTGCACCCGGCCACGTGCTGACAGGGCGTCTCCCTGCAGACTGCCCACTGTCCCCAGTCA
>CAUYON010097897.1:0-11975 GCA_963573935.1 Arctocebus calabarensis | reverse complement strand
AATATTATGCAGCCTTAAAGAAAGATAGAGACTTTATATCTTTCATGTTTACATGGATGGAGCTGGAACATATTCTTCTTAGCAAAGTATCTCAAGAATGGAAGAAAAAGTATCCAATGTACTCAACCCTACTATGAAACCAATTTATAGCTTTCATATGAAAGCTATAACCCATTATAGCCCAAGAAGAAGGGGAAAGGGAAGAGGGAGGGGAGGGGAGGGGGGAGGATGGGTGGAGGGAGGGTAATCAGTGGGACCACACCTACAGTGTATCTTATAAGGGTACATGTGAAATTTACTAAATGTAAAATATAAATGTCTTTACACAAGAACTAAGAAAATGCCATGA
Source organism: Arctocebus calabarensis (assembly GCA_963573935.1). Taxonomy (NCBI): domain Eukaryota; kingdom Metazoa; phylum Chordata; class Mammalia; order Primates; family Lorisidae; genus Arctocebus; species Arctocebus calabarensis. The sequence continues at coordinate 11,626 of CAUYON010097897.1, read as the reverse complement.
AGACAATGTTAACCAGTTTGATGAAAATATTTCAAATTGTATATACCCAGTACATTGTACCCCATGATTGCATTGATGTACACAGCTATGATTTAATAATAATAATAATAATAAAGATACAAAACAAAACAAAAAAAAAGAAGTGTATTCCTATGGTGCTCATAAATGTACTTCTAAGGAAGGGGACCGCTGGAAGACTCAGGTCAACAATGCGGCGTGCTTTTCTTTCTTTCTTTCTTTCTTTTTTTTTTGAGACAGAGTTTCACATTGTCACCCTTGGTAGAGTGCTGTAGCGTTATAGCTCATGGCAACCTCAAACTCTTGGGCTCAAGCTATTCTTTTGCCTCAGCCTCTCAAGTAGGTGGGACTATAGGCACCCACCACAATGCTGGCTATTTTTTAAGAGACAAGGTCTTAGCTGTGAGCTCAGGCAATCCCCTCACCTTGGCCTCCCAAGTGCTAGGATTATAGGCCACAGGCATGAGTCATACCATTCCCAGACTTGGGGAGTGCTTTTCTCCATTAATCTTTGGATTTGCTAAATGGGGGTGAGAGGGACATAGTGTCCCAAGGCTACATTCACTGCCTTTGTGGCCTTGGATGTATTATTTGGCTGTGCAAGGTTAGAATTTTCTTCAGTTCAGTTTGAGTTTAATTAAATCTCTGAATATTAATTTACTAAACCACATTTATATCATTACCCCATAATTTTCTAAAATACATTTGGGCAATAGTTGGGGAGAAACTATTTCCTGCATGGTTAAAGGCAAGGAAGCCATTTGATTTTTTCCTTTGTTGATTGAGTCCTTTTGATTAAATTCAGGGGGTCTTCAGCCCCTCCCCCACCTCCCGTGAGAGTCACGTGTTAGTAAGTACAACAAGGGCTTTAGGGCTTTGTGGATGTTCTGTTAAAGACATAGGAAAATGTGATCCTTACCAAAAGCTCCTGGACTTTCATACTCATATTCTGTGTGAAAAAAAAAATAGTTGAATATAACTTGAGTCTCTAAGAGATGATAAAATTTTGGAATGCCCTGCGCTTACTAGAAGGGTCTAGTGTTGCCCCACAATAGTCTTATATATGGTTAATCCGAATAGGCTTAGGGCATTTCTATCCTAGAAGGAGAGATCTTTGGAATTTTTCAGTATTCACTGAAATGCAAACATTTTAGTCTAAACTCCATGCTTAACAATAGCCCAGTACCTGGAACTAGATTTGATTTTCTAAGTTTCTCAGCCTGAGATTGGGGTAAGAGAGTCCCACAGGCTAAACAAGTGTATCTTTGGACAGGATCAACATTACCTCATGCTATTGAGTATTCAACACCTTGTTTTTGTAATACAATAAATATAGTTTTACTGTAACTTGGAAGCAAAACCCCAAGTGATTTTTTAAGATAGAAGGATTTCAGAGAGAGTCTCTGCTTAGTGTAGGCAACCCTGGGCTGTGCAATTTGGGGGTAATTGTTTGAGAAACATCGGAACTGATCAATCCAGTCACATTGGTTCTCTCATTCATGTAGTCAATTACTCACTGCTCCAATTAACATTCATCAACTTTCTTTCGATATCACCAGGGAGGAACAGTTCTCGAGGAAACGGAACTGCAGAAGTTGTGAGTTTTGATAATGTGGGAAGGTGGGTCTTACGGCAGGTCAGCACAGGGGTCCTCTGTATCTGGGGAGTTTGCCAGGTCTTATGGCATGTGTGTTGGGGTACCTGAAGTAGGTGAGAAGGGTGAAACTACTAGCAGACCATCAGAAACAAGTCTGAGCATTTGCAAATTTTGCCTAGGCAGACGGCAATTTTTCCACGGTGTAGATACTTGGTGGTGTAGATATTCAGAGACCTGAATGTGGAATATTTGCTGTGTGACACTGATCAAGGAACTTAACCTTGACCTGACTTAACCTTGTTTCTGGACCTTAGTTCCCTTATTTGCAAGGCAGATATCATAAACCCACTGAGTTGCTGTCAGGATGTGGTGAGGTGGTTTTCTACCCAGAAAACTGGAGAGGCTCCATGACCAGGTGGGGTTTAGTCTCTGAGACCATTGCTCAGGAGAGACCACACAGAGCACCTATACACCCGGACATGCTAAAACTCTAATAATGATTCAGGGAATCTGTCAAAATGTCTTATTGGAAAGAAATTAGATCACCCACCTCCACCAAGTGGCAAATTTAATCAACTTTAATCAGTAAGAGGAGACAATTGGAAGAAATTACTGGGAAAAAACCTAGACCAAGGCAAATATTTGGGAAAGGAGATATAGACAACTTTGCTTTCATTATTGAAGCAATTATTAATTAACCGATTATCAGTTAATTATAATTAGTAAGTAGTTACTAAAATGAATATTCAACTGCATGTGCTTGACTCTGAAGTAGGGTTTTTTTTTTGAAGTTTTGGCTGGGGCTGGACTTGAACCCACCACCTCTGGTATATGGGACCAGCACCCTACTCCTTGAGCCACAGGCGCCACCCCTAAAGCAGGGTTTCTTAACCTCAGCATGTTGACATTTTGAGCTGGAAAGTTCTTCGTGTTGGGGGCTGCCCTGTGTGCAGTAGGTTGTCCCTCCACCCACAGAAGCTGGTAGCACTCCCCCGTGTGACAATTAGAAATGTCTCCAGACAGTGCCAAATGTCCCCTGCAGGGCAAAATCACCTCTGGTTGAGAAAAACCATTCAAAGGTATACTTGAAATGCATTTTTGGATTCCCCTGAAATAAGACTTACAATAATTTGCCAACTTGACTATTCTCATCTCCTCCCACACCCCTCCCTCTGTGGTCCAAGACACACAGAGAGACAGAGTCTTCTTTCTGTCCACTGAGCCTGGAGCCCCCAGATGAGGAAAAGGTACAGCCCACTTAGTTCTGCTTGGGCTGAGGACTCACAGGAAGGGCTTGGAAAGTGTCCCACATGGTTCAATAACCAGGCAGGACCCTGGAGTCCTGGAGGTTGGAGGGGCCAGGGCTGCCTCTGCCCTGCATGCTGGTGAGAGGCCTTGGGAATGGTGCTTTAATGAACCAGAGCTCTCCTCCATGCTCTTAACCTGCCCTGAAGACAGAGTCACTTGTGGCAGGAAAAGTCCCTGCTCTAGCAGGGCCATGTCTCTGCCTTCACCAAGTGTCCATGAGTCCTGGGAAAGAGGGATGTTCTGTTTGCTGTTGGATCTCTCTACAGCCTTCTGTGATTCATACTTGATGTATGCTTAGGTCCTGGCCAGAGGGTGAAGACTCAGATTCTGGCATGTTGAACTTGGCAGGTGAAGAGCTGGGGATAGGGGGAGGGACCTCTGGACCCCACTGTGATGGGCAGCTAAGAAACAAGGAGGGGCCTTTCTCTTCCTCCTGATTCTACACTCACCCCATCAACCAAAGGCAGTTTATTGGTGATGCACTGGTCAGACTCAGGGGGTGGGGTTGACTTTCTCAGAAAGCAGGAGCGTCAGTGGGTGTCATGGGCAGCCTGCCTGCCAAGCTGTGGGGTGACCCGCACAAAAGCTTATTGGACAGGCAAAATCCTGGGCCCCATTCTTAGATTGGATTGGAACTAGCAGGTTGCCCATCCTCCCAGTGTCTGATGAAAGGCCCCTTATTACTGTAGTGATTGTTCTCATTTTCTTAGATAAAGGCTGAATAATGTGCAAAAAGCCACATTAAGCATAAGGAGTTGGAGGTTTAGGGGAGGGGATCATAGAGAATCCATTGGGGTGAACCTGTCATCTGGAGACCCCTGGGCTCCAGCATTAGAAGGGCCCTACCCTTCCCATGATGCTCTCTGCAGTTGCTATCTTGAAATTCTTAAAGAGTTTTGAAAAAGAGTACCCACACTTTTGTTTTGCACTGAGATTTATAAATTATGTAGCCCGCCCTGCAGCTGGACTGTCTTTTCACTCCAAATCTAACATTCTCTTCAGTGTGATCAGCTTTGGCTTCATAGAGGATTGGGGTTAGATATAGGTTATTGAGCTGTTTCACAAATATCACGAAGGAGAAGTTTCCAGTTTCTTTCTTGGGGAGGATAGCTGAGGACCTGAGTGGACAGGGAGTTTTATACTAATGAAATGGTGAGTTACAAAGGCCTCCTTCTGTGTCAGGGAGAAATAAGGGGACTCAGGACTGATTGGAAAAAATGAAAAGTCAACTCTCAGAAAAGATAGAAAGAACTTTACCCGAGCAGATGACACCAGCGTCTTCCCTGTGCTCACAGTTGTGGGTGAACCAGCCGGCGTGGGAGCACAGGCCCAGGTTGGCCTCGGAACCCGAGCACTGCACATTGTCCAGAAGAATGGGGCCAGAGCCCTGGCCAAAGTAGGCCTCTCCAAGGGCAGAGATGGCCGTCCCGCAGCCCAGCTGCCAGAACACCACCTGCGCTGCCTTCTCATCCCAGAAGTCATCACACACCGTGCCCCACACGCCTTCAAAATACACCTCGACTCTGCCAGAACACCTTCCAGAACCTTCTGTGAGTTGCACAATAAGCCAATCTTTGGGAGAAAGGCAGACCCCAACCACCACCTAATGTTAGTGACTGGAGTCATCTTCCCCACCATCTTCCCCATCTTCATGACAATGCTGTTTACTGAGCAACATCTGTGTTCCTGGCGTCGCCCTTTACAACGGGCACCTTTTTAAGACTCACAACTACTTTGTAGGGTATTATTGGCCTCAGTTTACCAGGGAAGAGATGGGATTCCACCATGGTAGTGGCTTCCCCAAGGCAGTTGTCCATGGGGCCCAGTGAGATCTGCCCTATGATGAGACTCTGGGCTTTTTTTCAGAAGCACTTTGCTCTGGATTCTCCTACTCCCCCAAGAACCTAAGATAGGAACTGTAGAGCTCTGGGTTTCTTGATATTTTAGCTTAGGAAATCTGTCCTGTAATCTCAGATAATTTCTGCTGTGTTATTGTCAGTGTTCAGTCAAAAGTTTCAGCGAAAGGCAAGTCCACAGCAAATGCACACTCTGTGCACTATTCCTAACGATGCTGCCCCCTCTCCTGTCACCTGGCACATGCATTTCAGCTCTCTGAGCACTTTGCCATACAGGCTGTCCCTGACAGTTTTGGGCAGGCAAGGCTGTTGGGGGGCAAGGTGCCAGAATATGGTGGCCACAGCTGGCCTTTGGGGCTGCTTCTCAGCTCTGCCCCTCACTAGCCATGCAGTTCCTGGGGGTCACTGAAGCACTCACTTCCCTCATCTGGCAGAGATAGTAGTAGCCGTCTCAGAGGAGATTCACGCAAATATAGGTAACTGTGCTTGGCACAGAGGGAGCACTGGGAGCCTGCAGTTTTTACTATTACCATTTTATAGACCAGTAATTAGCAAGATAAAGAGTCAGACACAAATTCCCAAAGTGTGCTGCCCAGGGAGAGCCCTAGGTGGGTTGATCTCCTGATCTTTCCACCTCCTGATGGCCACAGGGCAGTGCCTCTCACAGTGTTGCCCTCAGCTCAGTCATCTCTCGGAGGCCAAATTTGTAGGTTGCTGAAGTGCACCCCATGTCTGGGAGTGGAGCCCAGAATTTGCCTGTTCAACAAGGTCTTGGGAATTATCATATACCCCAACATTTAAGAGTACCTAAGATAAAGGCTATTAAGTCAGTCTTTAATGTATAAGAACAAAGATCTGAGGTCATCTCTATCTTGTGAAGCAGAAATAAGAATGGGGTATTTATTTCCAGAGATGAGTGGCTTACCCTTCAGTGGGGCTGTCCATCCCCAGGGGCCCTCACATCCCTGCCCTGCAGGTCCCACCTACCCTCGGCCCCTCCTCCTCTAGGCCAAGGGGACTGTCCAGCTGTAACTCACCTTCTTGCTGTTGCCCAGGTGCCCCTTGGATGGTGTTTCTCTCGGGGTGTCCCTTCCACAGCCTTCCTCTGGATCCCCTGACATCCCTCCTGTAGCAAACTGAGATGCACCAGTCTTGTTAGAACAGAACTGGGATCCTGAACACAGCTGGGACCAGACAGCATCATCATGGCCCCATTCCAAGTCTGCTAGCTCACAGAGTCAGCAGAGTGTGGGCTGGGGATCTGAATTTTCAACAATCCCAAGGATCCTGTCATGTGGAGAGTTTAGAAATTCATGTTCTGGAACCACTTTTCCTTAAGCTCTTGCTTTGGGATGCACTTGGTCTTATAATTCTCAATTTAAATCAAGGTGTTTGTCCCAGTTATTGCAGTATTTTGTCAGCCCAGTATATTTTATTTCAAATCTTCTGCCATCTGTATAGTTAATTGTGAAGCATTTTCTTTGAGTAAGCTACAGTTTATACATTCATTCAACCATGTTTTTTATTTTATTTGCTGGGTTCAAATTTCTCCTGAGTTTGTCTTTTTTGCAATAATTTCCCCCGTTTTTTGTGTATTTTTAAACTCATTTTTATGTTTTTGTTTTTATTATATATATACATATATTTTCTTTGGGGGGTTATTTAATTAATACTAATTTAAATTAATTTGACAGTTTTGGATTTTTATTTTAGCAGTATCTTTGGTAAGAGAAGAGATATTTGGCTACTAATCAAAATAAGCACAGCAGTCCTTTTTAAACCTGGTTCTCAACTCTTTCTGGTGAAGTGCGTCTAATCACAAGTAAGTAATATCTTCCAAAGCAGTCCCATGGATGAATTTTATTTTCCATCCCTCAAAATGAAGCCTCATAGTGCCCACTTCTGTGACTTCTCTTGGGTTTTAAAATTCCCTGGAATGTCATAACATTTCCTATCAATATGGTATCTTTATTATTCAGGAAAGACCAACCCCAAATCAGAAAACTTTATGAAGTGTTTCCTAATTCTCTCTTCTGAAAACCTCATCTCCCAAAATCTTTATGTTCAGTTCATTTGAGTTTAACAAATATCATGAAGCACCTACTCTGTGCCAAGCCTTTGGGGGGCCAGTGGCAAACGACAGTGTCTTGAAGACTCATTAGATACCTACTGCCTTGGGGTCACCCAACCAGATTGAAGGATCCTGGACAGAACGGACCATCCTCCCAGCACAGTGCCTGGGACGTATTAGACACTCACTTAATGCCTGGGGAATGAATTAATGGTGTAGGATATCAGGTGGGTTTGAAGAATGGGCTGGCCAAATTTAGAGGAAGTGGGTAAACAGGGATGAGCCCTCCCATCTAGAGCCAGTGAGGGAACCACCTGCACTGGAACTCTGGTTCTGTGTGGGAGGGAGAGTGGACGGACATATGGGAGAGACTTTTTTTTTTAGGACTTTGAATGCTAAGAAAAGTTGGCATTCAGGGGGCAGTGAGAGTGGCATTTGGGGTTCTTTCTCAGAGGGGAGACATGGAAGCCCAGTTAGGGGCAGCTAGAGGTGAGTCAGAGACAAAGGGGGGGAGGGGAAAAAAACTGGGATGCAGGTAATTTGAATGACTGAGCCAAAAGGTGTCATGGGCTTGGGCTGTGATGAAAGCTCTAGGTATAAGTAGGGAAAATAAAATATCAGACCATGTTAGTCAAGGTCAGTCTCTCAATTGCCTTTATCAGGATTTAATGAGAAATTGCTTAGATTATAGATTCCTAGGCCTTACCCTAGGTCTACTGATCTTCTAAGGTATGGCCCATGTTTATAGCAAGTTACATAGGTGGCTGTTGGGCCTACAAACATCCGTAACTTGTTTACCCATGGAATACAGGGAATAGAAAAGAGTAAAAATAGAATTGACTACAGGATTTGGGGCAATTATACATTTGAGACTGGCACCTAGCTCTCCTCCAGTGAGGACTGAGTAAAAGACAATAGTTTTTTAAATTGGTATGTGTGTGGGGGCTAACAATCAAGTTCACAAATTTACCCTAGAGAAAGTGTTGCATAACTCCTCATTGCTGAGTATCATTATGGTCACCTTTGAAGTATTCCCTTTGGGAAGCTCTGCACTGACACTAGTGCCTCGTCCACCTTCCAAAGCAATTTTGGAACTCTTTTTCTGAAATGACCATCAGAGCTGTCATCATATGAAGGTCTGACAATTAAATTTGTAAACGTGCACCTGTGCACTTACACTGGCAGCACTGGCAGTACAAACAACTTAGTAAGGTTTTATAATATTGGTATATCATTGTCTCATAGCTGCATTCATGGCGATGTGTAGTGGTGTCTTGCTAAGTAGTGTTCATTATTGTTGCATGGTTTTCCTGTATCATATGATGATAGCTCTGATGGTCATTCCAGAAGATGAGTTCCAAAATGGCTTTGAAGGGTAGACTAGGCATTGGCATCAGTGCATAGCTTCCCAAGGGGAGTACTTCAAAGGTGACTCTAGTGATAGTCAGCAATGAGCACTTTTCCTAGGACAAGTTTGCAAACTTAATTGTCAGACCTAGTGTGTGCACCTATATTCAACGCTCCAATCAATAATTTCTCAACCTTGTGCTTCCAAAAAAGAAGAAAAACTAACATTAATTGGACATTTACCATTTGCTTGTTCAACTACTCTAGTGTCATTGGGTACCTACTATGTGCCAGGACCTACTCTAGGCTCTTGGTGTTTATCAATAGACAAAACAGATAAAGACCTCTGCCCTTGTGGGGCTCACATTCTAGAAGAGAGAGGTGGGTTACGAATAAAACAGGAAAGAAATAGGTGAATTTTACAATATTTTCTGAAATGATAAGTGCTAAGAAAATAAAAGTAGGTAGGTAACAAGGCTTGGGGTTCTTAAGGAGTGGTCAGGGTAGCCCTTATTCAGATAATGTGATTTGAGCAAAACTTACAGGGGTGAAGCAGTTAGATTTGTTGCTATCTGGGGAAGACCATTCCCGGCAGAGGAAACAGCCCAGAGGAAGCCCTCCAGGCACTTTCTAGGGGCAATAGAAGGCCTGGAGGAAAGAAGAGATTGGCAATTCATCCATTAAGAGTGCTTTTGGCATTTAATCAGTCTGGAAATCTGAACTTCCCAAACTCCATTGGTGTGGGTAGTTTGAATAGGGGATCAAGAGAAAGAATATAAAGGAATGAGGACAGAACCAGAGAGCAGACCTATGCGATCACACTGTCCTTGACATTTACTCTGACTGAGAGGAGGAAGCTTTTCAGGGTTTTAAGTGGGAGAGAGAGATGACTTGATTTGGGTTTTAAAAGGGTCACCTTGCTGCCTATGTTAAGAATCAGCTGGGAAAGACAAGGAGGAAGCCAGGACACCAGTCTTGTCTATTATAGGTATCCCGGCTCAAGATGGTGGGGCATAGTCTAGGGTGGGGCAGATTGGGGTGGTGAGAAGTGGCTGGATTCTGGTACAGCCAATATTTTCTGGTGGATAGGATGCAGGATGTGAGAAGAAGCAGTGTGTCAAGAATGACTGTAGGATTTGCCTGCGTTTTGGAGCTGTCGTCATTATTGGGGGTGAGCTGACCCCAGGCTGAGTAATGCTCATGATTATCTCCCCAAATCCTCTTAGGAGCCCCCTGAGTTGGGTCCTCTCACTCTCCCTATTTTACTCATGGGGAAATTGTGACCCAAAGAGGTTAGGTTAACTTGGTATGTCATTGGCCAAGAGCATAAATCACTTGGGCATGTGAAGGAAAGAAAGAAGAGGTTAGTAATTCCGCTACTAGGGTGCTTTTGGTAGTTAATCTGGCTGGGAATCAGAACTTTCCAAACTTTTCCAAACTCTCTTTCCCAGAGTGAGAGATAAGGTGCATGGTTTGTTGCACCACGGGCCCTGCTGTCGAAGCCCCGTCCACTAGGTCAAATTTTCACAGGCTCATTCTAATGTCCATTTACCTCCATTACCAGGTAAATATTCCATTAGTTCAACAAATGCAACCTCACCACAGGCTGTTCAAGGACTATCTCCCCTGAAGGACTGTTTCTCCTGCCCCATCCCAGCTTGTCTCTGTTCCCCTTTTGGGACTCCTGCTTTGCAGCAGAGGGATGCTGTTGAATCCAACAAATATTACTGAGCCCTTACTATTGCCAGCTTTGTTAGGGGTGGGACCAAATCAAATAAAATGCCTTTTCTGCTTATAGGGTATTTCCAGCCTAGTGGGGGGCATAGACCCAGCAACCAATAATCACTGTGATAGTTGCCATAGTCAGGGTGTGTAGAAGGAAGAGGAAGGGCTGAGCCTTAAACACAGAGCCAGGAAGAACAGTGTTGCTGCCAGAAGGTGTCCCTTATGCAGAGGCAGTGGGATGTGAAGCCATAACACATGTTCAGGAAATCACCTGCAGTGAGGGGAGGCTGAATTGCAGGTGGCTGGCCAGGGAGTTACTCAGGACAGTGGGATCGGAGAGGTCAGCAGGGGCACATCACAAAGGCTGGTGCATAATGGATGGAGTCAACTTCTCAGGGGCTTAGCCTATAGTATAGAGGATGACGCTCATGGAACATGGAGGTCTGCAGGATGGACAGGCTGGGGATGGGGAACCCAGGAGGCTGCTCGGACAGAGTGGGCAGAATATCTCAAGGAGTTAAATTAAGAAAGAGGCAGTGGGGACAGAGAAGACAGCACAAAGTCACATTTGGGAGGTAGACTCTGTGCAGCCTGTGCTGAGCTATTGAGCATGGAGGCCATGAGGGGCTCACAGGGAACTCTACACAGGTCTGCCCATGAGACCGCCCTTCCCTGAAAGTGGGAAGCCGTGTTCTCCGACTTGGCTGCGGGATGCTGACAGCAGCACCAGGCTACACGGAGTTGCCCACATCAACCGTTAGCAGAGTGCCTGCCTTACTGGTCTCCCTAAGCTGCACACACGTCTGTGTGTCTGGCGATGGCACAATCCACCCCTAACTTGCTCTTACTCAGTGGTGATTTCAGATCCAAGCGGACAAAGTTTACAAGGTGCGGTAGTAACACTATTCTAACCTCTGGGTGCTACTACTTAACACAAAGCACTCTTTGCTACACCCTCTGCAAATGGGAAACACCAAGGTTCCAGAGGTGCCACCACCACAGACATGAGTGGCTCCTTGACATGGCTGAGGGGTCAAGGAGTGGCTGGTCATGCTGCAAGCTTCCAGGAGGGTGATGTTGCCAAGCAAGGGCATTTCAAAAAGTGGCTGCTCATCCCATAAAATGGGCCTCATTTGCCCTTCACTCAGTGCCACATCTGGGGTTCCAGAGAGAAAGTGCATGGGGGTAGGAGCAGGAAGAAAGGGGAAAGGGCCACCTTGTCCCTGATGACATTCAATGTCATGTTACTCAGATACATGTGCTGAGGCTGTGAAACAGGTTGGAAATAGAGAGTGTAACAAGTGGAGTATGAAGATAAATTGGAAGGAGGTAGGACAGATTGTGAAGGGCTTGCAATTCCAGGCCATGGGACTTGGACTAAATTGTACTGGCAACGTAATAAAAGGTTTGGGGATGGAGAAATATTTGGAAGGTCAAATCCAACATGATGTGCAGGCTAGCTCCAAGGGTGGTAGAGACTAGAGGTGGGGATTTCTTTTTTTTTTTTTTTTTTGTCCCAAATCTCTTCCCTTTAATTTGTAAACTCAGATTGAGGGCTTAAAATTTTTTTTTTTTTAAGACAGAATTTATTCACAGAAAAGAAAGAAAAGAATACAGAAAACATTAAGGCACCTGTTAGAGGGAGAAAATTCTGGTGGGGAGAGAGAAGCTCTCTCCGTTTCTCTCCCAGTCTTTCCCCATCTC
>CAUYON010097894.1:0-14914 GCA_963573935.1 Arctocebus calabarensis | reverse complement strand
AAAAAAAAAAAAAGACTAATGTATATTAAACCAGCCTTGCATCCTTGGGATGAAACCTACTTGATCATGATGTATGAATAAGCTCTTCTTTGAAGGTTTGATAGAATTCTGGTGTAAAGCCATCCAGACCAGGGCATTTTTTGGTTGAGAGATTTTTTATTATTTCTTTGATCTCAGTGCTTGAAATTGGTATGTTCCGAAGATCTATTTCATCTGGCTAAGTCTAGGGAGAGGGTGTGATTCCAAATATTACCCATTTCCTTCACATTGTAAAATTTCTGGGCATAATATTTCTGGTAGTATTCAGAGATAATCTCTTATATCTCTGTGGTATCTGTTATTACTTCCCCTTTGTCATTTCTGATTGAGGTTATTAGAGATTTTACTTTTTATTTCTAATTAATCTGGCCAAAGGTTTATCTGTTTTATTTATTTTTTAAAAAAACCAACTCCTTGTTTCATTAATTTTCTGAATGATTCTTTTGTTTTCAATTTCATTAATCTATGGTTTAATTTTGGATATTTCTTTTCTTCTGCTGGGTTTAGGCTTAGATTGGTCTTCTTTTTCCAATTCCATTAGATGGCTTGTGAGTTTGTTCATATGTTCTCCTGTTTTTTGGATGTGAAAGTCCATTGCTTAGTTTTGTCTTTTGCATCACTGTGGAGACTAGGTTCTGTCCTTTAATTTCCAGCTGTTCACTTTGCAGACGGTCCATTGTGATGGTCAGGGTGTAAGACAGGTTGAAATATTTCCTGTAAAGCTGGTCTTGTTGCAGCAAATTTCTCTGTTTGCATATGAATAAAAGATTTAATTTCTCCATCAATTTTAAAGCTTAACTTAGTGGGATATAGAATTCTGGACTGGAAATTGTTCTGTTTAAGTAGATTAAAGATAGATGACCATCATCTTCTGGCTTTAAAAGTTTCATTAGAGAAGTCTGTGGTCACCCTGATAGGTTTGCCCCTGTAGGTCAGTTGGCACTTACTCCTGGCAGCTTGTGGAATCTTTTCTTTTGTCTTGACTTTAGATAGTTTCATCACAATGTGCCTTGGAGAAGCTCTATTTGAGTTGAGGCACCCAGGGGACCAATAGCCCTCTGAAAGGAGTATGTCAAAATTTTTGGTGATATTTGGGAAGTTTTAATTTATACTATTCTCTAGAATGGCGTCATTCCTCTGGGGCATTTTCCTCTCCCCTCAGGGATACCTATAACTAGTATATTTGAATGCTTCATAGAGTCCTATAGTTCTGTCAGTGAACATTCTGCTTTCTCTCTCTTTTTTTCTGTCTCTTTAACTACTTGAGTTATTTCAAGAACTTTATCCTCTACCTGAGATTCTTTCTTCTGCATGATCTAATCTGTTCTTGATACTTTGTATTACATCTTTAAGTTCTCTAATTGACTGCTTCAATTCCTTCAGCTCTGCTATATCCTTTCTATATTCTTTGTATCATTCATCGCTTATTTGATTCTGTTTTTCGATTTCCTTTTTGTTATTTTCCACTTTCGCAACAATTTCCTTCATTGGTTTCATCATCTGTATTTTAAATTCCCCTCTGTCATTTGTAACATTTTTTTTTTTGCATTTTTGAAATAATTTATTTTTGTTTTTTTTTATTATCTTTATTATTAAATCATAGCTGTGTACAATAGTGCAATCATGGGGTACAATGTGGTTTCATATACAATCTGAACTAGTTTCATCAAACTGATTAACATAGCCTTCCTGGCATTTTCTGTTATTATATGAAGACATTTGTATTCTGCATTTAGTAAGGTTCACCTGTACTCTTCTAAGATGCATCGTAGGTGTGGCCCCACCAATTACCCTCCCTCCACCCCAAACTCCCCCCTCCCCTTCCTACCCTTGCCCCTTTCCCCATATTTTTGTGCTACAGTTGGGTTGTACCCTTCATATGAAAGCTATAAATTAGCTTCATAGTAGGGCTGAGTACATTGGATACTTTTTCTTCCATTCTTGAGATACTTTGCTAAGAAGAATATGTTCCAGCTCCATTCATATAAACATGAAAGAGGTAAAGTCTCCATCTTTCTTTAAGGCTGCGTAATATTCCATGGTATACATGTACCACAATTTATTAATCCATTCGTGGATCGATGGGCAGTTGGGTTTCTTCCATGAACATTCAGTGGGGAAAAGACTCTCTATTTAACAAATGGTGCTGGGGGAACTGGCTAGCGACCTGTAAAAGGCTGAAACTGGACCCACACCTCTCACCATTAACTAACATAGACTCTCACTGGATTAAAGACTTAAACTTAAGACACAAAACTATAAACATTCTAGAAGAAAGTGCGGGGAAAACTCTTTAAGGAATCGGCTTGGGTGAATATTTTATGAGGAGGACTCCCCAGGCAATTGAAGCAGTACCAAAAATACACTACTGGGACCTGATCAAACTAAAAAGCTTCTGTACAGCCAAGAGCATAGTAAGTTTACCAAGCAGACAGCCCTCAGAATGGGAGAATATATTTGCAGGTTATGCCTCTGATAAAGGTTTAATAACCAGAATACACAGAGAACTCAAACATATTAGCAAGAAAAGAACAAGTGATCCCATCTCAGGATGGGCAAAAGACTTGAAGGGAGACTTCTCTAAAGAAGACAGGCACACAGCCTACAGACACATGAAAAAATGCTCACCATCCTTAATCATCAGAGAAATGCAAATCAAAACTACTCTGATATCACCTAACTCCAGTAAGATTAGCCCACATAACAAAATCCCAAAACCCGAGATGCTGGCGTGGATGTGGAGAAAAGAGAACACTTCTACACTGCTGGTGGGAATGCACTCTAACATTTCTTTATAGGAGGAATCCTCTGCTAACCTACCTTATGATCCTTAGAAGGGGTTACTCTGAACTGGTATTTTATGTTGCCATGATTTTTCTGCTGATTCTTCTTCATGAGTGCTTTCTTATATCTGTTTTCTTAGCCTAATGTTCTTTGCACTTCTTCTTGCTCTTTAAGTTACTGTGCCTCTGGCCTAAAGTTTTAATGAATCCTTTTGGTACAGGACCAGAAGGATGAAAAGATTGAAGAGCAAGAAGGGAAAAAAGATTTAAAAAAAAAGAAAAAAGAGAAAGAAGAGGGGGTGATTAAAAGAAATATTGGCAAAAAGAAGAAAGGCACCGTAAGAAGGAAACAGGAATTATATGGGTGTATAGTAGGATACTGACCCAACCTTAAAAACCCCCAACCTCTGGGGGTGCTGGGATGGGTGGTTCCCTTGAGGTCAACAGCTCTTTGCCAGCCAGATCAGACACAGTACCCCACCTCCACCAGGTATAGAGGAAAGACAAAAATAGTATAATTAAAACAAACAAGCAAAGTCTTTACAGGATAAAATAGGGGGGAAAACCCCCAAATAATAGGGCAGAAACCCTGGCAAAAATGAAATTCTATTGTTAAAGAAGGCAAAAATGGAAGATTGTATTTAAACTAGAATAGTGAAAAAGGAGAAAAAAGAGCAAGAAGGAAAAAAAATTAAAAACTGTCAAGGAAAAATGTTAAATTAAGAAGAAAAAACAAACAAAAAAGAAAACCCCCAAACCAAACAACTAAACAGTACATAAATCCTGCTGAATATTGTCCAGGCAACAGGTGATCTTCTGAGGTATAAGATGTAGATCACAAAATGAGTACAGCTGTTCAAGATGGAGACTGGAGGCCTCTGCTGGTCTCTCAGACCCTGCAGGCTTGGGAGCCCAAATGTCTCCTCAGCCCACTTAAAAGACACTCCTAACTATAAACCTTGGCCAAGCAGAAGCTTTACAAGGAAAACTCTTATAGTTGGGATTTCTCCTGGCATGACTACCCGCTTATCCAGTGCGCCTAAACCAGACACCCTTTATGCCCCTGAGGGCCAAGGCTGTTAATCTGCCAAACACTTGGCTCTCCACACTTCCCCAGCCTCTCAGTCCCTGCCTTTGGGCAGCTCAGTCACTAAATTACTTGGCCAAGGTCTCCTGGCCGATCCTGGTACTGCAACACGCAGGGGCACTTCCCCTACAGTAGCTATCCAGACATCCCACAGCTGAATGATATTAGCTTCCCTCTGGCTCAGTGGCTGAGTCCAGGGCCCCAGACAATGCCCAAAGTCATCTTCACACCCATCCAAGATCTCCCAAGGCAGTTCAATCAAGTGCCTAAGTCCAGAAAACCCAAAACAGCCCACAGGTAAGGCTTTTCCTGCTTGCAGTCTTGCTGTTGCTATGGTTACAGCTGCGGGCAGCCTCCAACTGAACAAATGCACCCACCACTTGCACGACTTCTGTCCACTTTGTGGGGTCCAGAAGTTTCTTGCTGACTTCCTGTGTCACCAAAGGGAAGGCTCTGGGCAAAACCCACCAGCCAGAGATGCTTGGAGTCTTCTCTCCCCACTGTCACTGCACCCGGTTGCACAGAAGCTGCTACTCAGCCACCATCTTAGGAGCAACCTTGTAATTAATTTTTTTCTTTTGTCTGTCCTCATGTTTGGTTGCCTTTCCCTCCTTGATTTGGTACTTAGAAGACTACATTTCCCAGAAATCTCCACAAGGAACTTCTACAAAGCAAGAGGGCATTTTCACCCACATTACTCCCTTCTGGAATGGTGTTAGCTAGTAAAGAATGCTCCTGAGCTTCAGAAAGTAGTTATAATGTAAATAGCAGCAAATGAGAATTATAAGCAAAAAATAATAAAATTATTCCAATGAAATTGGTAATTCGGTCTTGTTTTGGACTAATTAGGCAATGCTTAAATTTTTTTTCATCTCAAAACTAATTTTTGTTCTAATTCTGGATAAGCACACTCCTCCCACTGAATACAGCAATAAAACCTAAACAAAGTGCATGTAGCAGCTTTACAAGCATTCTGAAGACAAAGTAATAGTAGGCAAATTGGAGAAGGCAGCCAGAATTTAACGTACTATACCACTGAACTAGTAGTGAATTTACCATTTTTGTTTCCTCTGGTTATCTTCTGTTCTGGTCTCAAGGCAGACTAAAATCTGGAATTGGGAATCAATAGATAGAGAAAGAGCTCCTAAAGAATTCCCCTAGTTCTGACTTGAGTATCAGGAAAGGAGAATTCTGATGCTTAGCGTGAATAGGGAAAATAATTTTTCTTTTCCAATCTTTTCTCTATTGTCACAAAACTCAGTCCCCAGGCAATCCTTCAGTGATGGCTGTGACAGCAGGAACCCATAGGTACCTAACACTCAGAGGGAGGAGAAACTTTTTTTTGTTGTTGTTGCAACCAAAAGGCAGTTTAGCTGGGGCTGGGTTCAAACCTGCCACCTTTGGTATATGGGGCTGGCACCCTACTTACTGAGCCACAGGCGCTGCTCAGGAGGAGAAACTTCTTCAGAGTATCTCTGGTCCTTATGGAGGGTAAGTCCCTGTTGTGTTTTGCCTCTTTCTGTCCTCCCACTATCTGGCCCCAGGTGCAGATACAATTGTGGGAGCAGGCAGCAAAGCAGAGCAAAATAAATAAATCCTACCACTCTAGAGTATCGCTGGGAGCATTGCTTAAAGTCAAGAGCAATACCCTGTCCCTACCCAAAATAGAAGAAATTAGTTGGGTGTTGTGGTTCATACCTGTAGTCTCAGCTACCTGGGAGAATGAGGCTGGAGGATTGCTTGAACTCAAGTTTGAGGTTGCAGTGAGCTATGATGATGCCACTGCACTCAAGCCAGGATAACAGAGCAAGATTCTGTCTCAAAAAAAAATTTTTTTAATTAATTAATTAAGACTGGACACAGTGGCTCACACCTATAATCCTAGCACTCTGGGAGGCTGAGGTTGGCAGACTGCCTAAGCTCAGGAGTTTGAGATCAGCCTGAGCTACAGTGAGACCACGTCTCTAAAAACAGCTGGGTATTGTGGCAGCTACCTGTAGTCCCAGCTACTTGGGAGGCTGAGGCAAGAGGATCACTTCAGCCCAAGAGCCAGGTTGCTGTAAGCTATGATGCCATGGCACTCTACAAAAAAGGGCAATAAAAAATAAAAATAAATAAGATTAATTAAATAATAAAAAAACTCTAAGCTCCAGCTTTCTGGTGAACCCCAAAGAAGATAAACCAAATAGTGATAATAATAAAAATAATACTTACTACTATTACTACTGAAAACTAAAAAGAAACAGAAAAAATCCTGAAAGCAGTCAGAGAAAAATGATACATTAGTAATATAGGAATAGTGATTTGATAATCGTGGATTTCCCATCAGAAACACAGAAGCCAGAAGACAATAAGACACCTTTTCTAAATTGCATAAAGAAAATAACTATCATCCAGGATTCTGTACCCAGCCAAAATTCTTTCAGGAATGAAAATGAAATGAAGATATTCTTAGACAAAGGAAAACCATGAGAATATATCACCAATGGACTTGTTCTAAAAG
This sequence comes from Arctocebus calabarensis, assembly GCA_963573935.1. Classification (NCBI taxonomy): domain Eukaryota; kingdom Metazoa; phylum Chordata; class Mammalia; order Primates; family Lorisidae; genus Arctocebus; species Arctocebus calabarensis. Next base: position 8,502 of record CAUYON010097894.1, on the reverse strand, counting down.
AACTAATGAAGAAAGTTCTTCAGACAAAAGAGCCATTATATTAGAAGGAAATTTGGAATATCAGGAACAAAGGAAAAAAGAATGACAAAAATTGTAAATATCGGGGTAAATTTAATAGACTATGTTTGATAGCCAAAAGCAGCAACTGTAATATTGTCTAATGGGCTTTAACGTATGTAAATATAATACATAGGACAACTACAATATAAAGAGAAAATTGTAAAGAAACCTACAGAGTGTAAGTTTCGACATTCCACCTGAAGTAGTAAAGTCATTTACTGTGCATTTTATTACACAGTTCTATAAATTTTAGAATATTGGTTCTAAGTAGACTGTGAAAAGTTAAGTATGTATTTGTAATCCCTAGAATAGCCATCTAAAACTCTATCCCAAAAAAACACCATAGGTAAATGAAAATAGAATTCTAAAAAAAAGTTCAAATACTCCAAAAGAAGGAAAGAAAAGGGAAAACAGAGGAATGATAAATAAAACAAACAATAAAGAAATACTCAAAAGGTAAACCTAAATCCAAACATGTCAACAATTATATTAAATATAAGTGGTCTAAATGCATTAATTACAACAGAGATTATCAGACTGGGTGAAAATGACTTAACTAGATACAGTCTATAAGATAGTCACCTTAAATATAATGACATACATAGGCTAAATGTAAAAGAAGAGGGAAAGATACAGCGTATAAACACTAATCAAAAGGAAAGTAGACTTTGAAGCAAAAAAATTTACCAGGAACAAAGAGAATAATTACACAATAATAAAAGAGTCACTTTGTCACGAAGATAGAATAGTTTTAAATGTATATGCATGTAATAAAAGAGCTTCAAAATACATGAAGGAAAAACTGACAACTCAAAGAAGAAATTAACAGATCCACAATAATAGTGGGAGACCCAAACACTTCTTTCTCAGTGATCAGTAGAACTAGTAGAAAGAAAATAACCAAGGATACAGAACTAAACAATACCATCAACCAATGAGGTCCAACTGAACATTCTACCTAATAACTGCAGACTGCAGTTGACCCTTGACTATAGAGGTCTGAACTGTACTGGTCAACAAAATATTGGCAAATTCACATGAAAAGATGCTAACTGTCATTAGCCATTAGGAAAATCCAAATCAAAACCATGAAATACTACTTTACACCCACTATGATGGCTATAATAAAAATGAAGGTCAATAAGTGGTGTTGAGGATATTGAGAAATTAGAACTCTGATATATTATTTATGCAAATATAAAATGGTACAGCTACTTTGGAAAATAGCTTATGGCTTCTCAAAAAAAACTAAACACAGAATTATCATATGACACAGCAATTACACTCCTAGGTATACACCCAAGAAAAATGAAACATATATACAAAGATATTATGTACTAATCTTGATAGCATCATTATTCATAATAGCTAAAAAAACAACCCACGTATTCATCAACTATTGAATGGATAAACAAATGTGGTACATCTATATAACAGAATAGTATTTGGCCATAAAAAAGAATGAAGTATCAATACATTATACAATATGGATAAACCTTAAAAACAATATAATAAGTGTAAGAAGCCAGACACAAAAGGCAACATACTGTATGATTCCATTTATATAAAATGTACAGAATAGACAAATCTATGGAGACAGAAAGATTAGTGGTCACCAAGGGTGGGGGGCAGGGAAGGGAATGAACAGTGATTGCTAAAATGAATCTGATTTATTTTAGGGGTGATGAAAATGTTCTAAAATTATATAATAGTTATGGTTGCTTAATACTATGAATATACTAGAAACCACTGATTTGGACACTCTAAAAGGTATGTGAATAATGTCTCAATAAAGCTACTGAAATATATTAGCAAATCAAACCCAGAAATACATGAAAGGAATATACCATGACCAAATGGGGTTTATCCTGAAAACACAAGACTGGCTAAAAAATTTTAAATCCACTGGCATATACCACCAGCTCAACTGTCTAAAGAAAAACATCCTCATGACCCAATCAATAGATGCAAAGAAACTGCGACAAAATTCATCCTAATAAAAACTCTCAGCAAACTAAAAATAGAAAGCAATGTGCTCAATCTGACACAAATTACTCCCTCCTTTATCCTCCCACCCCAAAACTCACAAAATAACCCAACACATCATACTTAATGGTAAAAGAGTAAATCTAAGACTGGAAACAATGCAAGAATGTCCATTCTCACCACTTTATTCAACATAATATTGGGAGTTCTAGCCAGTGTAACAGGGCAAGAAAAAGAAATAAAAGAACACAGACTGCAAAAGAAAAAATAAACCTGTCCCTACTTGCAGACAACATGATTGTTCGTACAGAAAACCCCAAGGAATCTATAAAAACAAAACAAAACCACCTGGAACTAATGTGTAATTTTAGCAAGGTCACAGGGTACAAGGTTAACCCATAAAAGTCAACTGTTAATGGGGAGGGATATACTAACTAAAACAGGAACTTTTCCCTTCTGGAGATATAGTCATGATCAAAACTCTTCCCTCTAATTCACCTTCCCTAACCCCAACTTGGGAAGTCCCCTTTCCTGTTATCTTGTCTTCTTCTATAGCTGTTAAAGTTATAGGAGTCGATTCCTGCATACATCATTCACGAGTAAAATCCCGGAACCCTCCATCTTCAACGGAGGCAGACAGTGAAGACAGCCAACCACAGACCACCTACACTTGTGAGCCAAAAGAAAGTTTGAAGTTATTATTCAGGAAACAGCTAAAAAAAATTCCTAATATGGTAACATCACTGAATAAGTGCTTCTGACCTGATGCTGCTCTACCTTTGCCTACTACTGATTATACTAATGAGATTTGTGTTTTCCAGAAATGTCATCAAGCCCCACACAATAAAGATGGTTCCAGTCCATGAACCCCTGTATCACTCTCCCTCCGAAGAAACCTTAACTGCCCCCTTCTATCATCACCCGATTCAGCAGGAAGCAGTTAGATGGAGTCTTCACCCCTTTTCCCTAACAGCAGTTGGGGTTTCTACTCAGAGAGGGAGAATTGATGCAGGACATTTGGCGCCCTGGCCAACTCAGTGGAGCTGGCAGACCTGTCGCCTCTTCCTTGGTGGTGTCGGTGCTGTGGCAGCCAGCTGAAGAACCAGCAGGCTCGATGACTGGCAAGGAGGGAGAACTCCAACCCCCACCAGAGAATCCAATAGCCAAAAAGGCTGGACAACTGCCGAGGAGACACTTGTGCCTCGGTGTCTCCTTCACTTTGCACTTGGGAGTAAGTGTGGAACCCCCATTTCCTATGCCTAGGTCAGTTTCATGTGAATTTCATGGGTCTCAATTCCATGAATGGACTGTGTCCATTCATTGATGCATTCATTCACTTTGCCCCAGAGGTGACTGTGTTCGTTCATTGATACATTCATTCACCTTCCAAATAAATAAATAAATAAATAAAACCACTTTGTTTCGGGCAGCGTCTGTGGCTCAGTGATTAGGGTGCTGGCCCCATATACCGAGGGTAGCAGGTTCGAACTTGGCCCCTGCCAAACTGCAACAAAAAAATAGCTAGGCATTGTGGCAGGCACCTGTAGTCCCAGCTATTTGGGAGGCTAAAGCAAGAGAATCACTTAAGCCCAAGAGTTGGAGGTCGCCGTGAGTTGTGATGCCACAGCACTCTACCTAGGGCCACAAAGTGAGACTCTGTGTCTAAAAATAAATAAATAAATAAAAATGAATAAAATTAAATTAAAAAAAGAAATACAGCAATGTCTTGGGATTAAAATCAATGTTATTGGCTCGGCACCGGTAGCTCAAGTGGCTAAGGCACCAGCCACATACACCAGAGCTGGTGAATTGAACCCAGCCTGGGCCCACCAAACAACAATGACAACTGCAACCAAAAATAGCCAGTGTGTGGCAGGCACCTGTAGTCCCAGCTACTTGGGAGGCTGAGGCAAGAGAATCATTTAAGCCCAGGAGCTGGAGATTGCTGCGAGCTGTAATGCGACATCACTCTACCCAGGGTGACAGCTTGAGGCTCTGTCTCAAAAATAAAATAAAATAAAATAAAATAAAATAAAATAAAATAAAAATAAAATCAGTGTTATAAAATAAGTTTTCACAAATCAGTAGCCTTCATATACACCAACAACAATCAAGCTGAGAGTCAAATCAAAGACAAAATACCCTTCCCAGTATCATCAAAGACAATGAAATACCTGAGAATATACCTAACAAAGGATATGAAGGATCTCTGCAGAGAGAATTATGAAACCCTGGGGGGAAAAAATAGCAGAAGACATTAACAAATGGAAGAACATACCATACTGATGGCCAAGAAGAATTAACATTGTTAAAATGTCAGTACTACCTAAAGCAATCAATAGATTCAACGCAATTCCCGTTTAAAAACCAATATCATACTTTGAAGAACTCAAAAAAATAATTCTTTATTTCATATGGAACCAGAAAAACACCTGAATAGCCAACACAACTCTATACAATGAAAACAAATCTGGAGGCCTTGTGTTATCAGACTTCAGATTATACTGCATGTATAGTGATCAAAACAGCATGGTATTGGCAGAAACATAGAGACATGGATCTATGGAATGTAATTGAGAACCCAGAAGTGAAACCAGCCTCACCCTGCCAATTAAAAATATTAATGAGACTGTGAAGCAACCAGAACTCTTTGTGCAATGTCGTTGGGAGTATAAAATGGCACAGCTACTTTGAAAAACAGTTTGGCAGTCTCTTATAGAGTTAAAAAATATACCCACTCTGTGATCCAGCAGTTCTATTACTGGGCATATGTCCAAGATAAATGGAAATATGGGCCCACATAACAAGTTAAGTTATTCAAGAATGTCATTGAGAGCTTTATTTATAAAAGCCCCAAATCACAAAGAAGAGAATGGATAAATAAATCTTGATATATGACATTTTTGATATATATATTCTTGATATATAACAGAACACTACTCAGCAATGAAAAGGGAAGAAGTACTGGCAATAACATGCAGGCATTTCACAAAAGAAGTGAGACCCAAAAGTGCACACCATATGGCTCCATTTATATAAAACTCAAGACCAAAATCTATAGGGCTAAAAACCAAATTGGTGGTTGGTTCTTGGAGCAGGATCAAAACTGATTGGAAAGGAGCATGAGAAAAATTTCCAAAGTGACAGAATTGTTCTCTGTCTTGATTGGAGTGTTTGTCAAATCCCACTGAACTGTACACTTAAGGTTTGCATACATTACTATTAATAAATTATTGACTAATTTTTTAAAGGCTTCTAAAATGTTTGACAATAGATTGTGAGGGTATAAGAAATTCACCAGCGGGTGGTGCCTGTGGCTCAAAGGAGTAGGGCGCTAGCCCCATATGCCGGAGGTGGCAGGTTCAAACCCAGCCCTGGCCAAAAACTGCAAAAAAAAAAAAAAAAAAAAAGAAGAAGAAGAAAGAAATTCACTGCATACATTTCTGTTAGGTGGTATGACCTCTCCAGAAGGCAACTTTGACAATTTTTTTTTTGAGACAGTCACTCTCTGTAAAGTGCAGTACCATCACAGCTCACAGCAACATCAAACTCTTGGGCTTAAGCGATTCTCTTGCCTTCCTCCCAAATAGCTGGGACTACAGGCACCTGCCACAAGGCCGGGCTATGTTGTTGTTGTTGTTGTTGTTTAGCAAACCTGAGCCATGTTCAAACCCCACTGGTCTAGGTGCATGTGGCCGGTGCCCTAATCACTGAGATATAGGCGCCAAGCCAAAAATATTTTTAAAATGAGCAGCACCTATACACTTGACCCAGTCATTTCACTTCCAAGAATCATCTTACTGATATATACACGTGATGTATAAACACACACAGAAGGATATTTATGGAAAAATTATTTGTGGTAGCAAAAGACTGTAAATAGCATAATAATCCACCCGTAAGGAAAGGTCAAATAAATGAAAGTCCTACATTTTAATAGAATAGAATGTAGCTGTTAAAATAATAAAGGAGATTGCTGTGTACTGACACAAAACAATATTCAAGATATATGGTATATTGATTGGTACACACACAAAGTATAGAATGGAGCTGATAATATCCTTCCATCTATGGAAAAATAAATGTGCACATGTAATATAGATCTGTCCTAATCTCTCTGGGTCTCTTACTTTTTGCTTAGAAGATAAAACCCTTCTCTGGAGTGGCCTACTTCTGCTCCCTGATCAAGACCCTGCTTTCCACACCTTCTTCCCAGGTTAGGGTTGCACCCTGAACCACAGCTCTACTGCATTGCCTCTACGCTCTTATCCGTGGCCTGCCAAAGGGTGCTGAGAAGGCAAAAATGTCACACCACTTTTAGTTCTTTGAGAATTCTCCCAACCTAATGTGCACAATGTGAGGGCAGGCAGCATACCCTAGGGTGGAGGGCTCGGCTACCACTTGAACTTTACCTTGGAAATGAGAACAATGTAACCTAAAAATTTGTACACTCATACTAATTTGAAACAAAAAGTCACACCACATTCATTCATCTCAATAGTGTTATCAAGCACGTGGAATTGAACCCTGTTGGCAGAGCAGTGACCAGCACAGAGCAAGGCCCTGCCCCCATTGAGGATTTTCCATGCTAATCCCTGGTCTCCAGTCTCAGCTGAGTGCCTCTGCCAGCCGGAGCACAGTCAGCAGGAGTCCAAACCTTCCTTCTTACCAAACTCACTGTTCCCATCTCTCCCTTCCTCTTAGAAAACTAACCCCCTCAGCTGACAAAAGCCCCTCATCTTTCTTTTCTTCCTTACCAAATTCTACTTCTTCTCTTTCTTTCCTCTCTTCTTACCATTTAGAGGAAGGCATGTCAGGGGAATGCACCTGTTCAATGGACTCTGCCTGTGTTTGAAGTACCAACTCCTGCCCACGCAGGGATTCTTTCTCAGTGACAGTTGTATATCTCTCCTCCGTTTCTCTACTGTTGGCATCACCATTTCAAGGTGCTCAATAATCTCCCCTGCCCTGTAATAAATTTTTGTAACAACACTCTCTTCCTGCTCACGTTCCTCCTGCTCAGAGGTTCTCAGGCTCAAAACAGCAGAGTAGCACCACCTTAGGGGATTTTAAGAGCAGATGGCCTGGGCCACACCACAGAGCAATTAAAACAATCTGTGGTGGTGGGAATTCCAGGAATCAATGTGTTTTGAATCCCCCCAGGTGATTCTATAATCAGCCAGGATTGAAAATCACTGCCATTGTCTTCTTGTTCCTCTTCCTATCACAGAGAATCTGTTTAAAATTAAGCCAAGCTATTGTCTCCACCCCCTCCTTCCTACTATTCCTCACTCAATCCACCACCATCCAGCTTTACCCCATCAATCCCTTGAAATTGCTTCGAAAATTCCTTCAATAACCCTGTGTAGCTAATCCCAGCTGACACTTCCCTGGCTCAGCTCCTGGTGCGTGTGTTAGCATCGGCCGCACCTTCCTCCCTGCAGTGGCCTCTCTGGCCCCCTGTTGTCCACCTGAGCTGATTCATCTGCAGTTCTTCTCAGACTCCTTTATGGGTTTCCTTTTTTACAGCTACTTTCTGGATATTGGAGTCCCCAGCTTTTCATTCTCTCTTTCCCTGGCTGAGTCAATCTACTATTTCCATCTCTATGGTGATGGTTTCCTAAATTTCATTTCCAGCCCAACTTTTTCCAAGTTCTACCTGTTGAGCAGCTCTTGTGATATCTTCCTCAAACAGATTCCCTCTTTCACATTCATCTCTTTGTAAGGAAACATTAAAGTACCCAATCCTGGGCTCGGCGCCTGTGGCTCAATGGGCTAAGGCGCCAGCCATGTACACCTGAGCTGGTGGGTTCGAATCCAGCCCAGACCCGCCAAACAACAATGACGGCTGCAACCAAAAAATGGCCAGGCGTTGTGGCGGGCGCCTGTGGTCCCAGCTACTTGGGAGGCGGAGGCAAGAGATTCCCTTGAGCCCAGGAATTGGAGGTTGCTGTGAGCTGTGATGCCACTGCACTCTATCCAGGGTGACAACTTGAGGCTCTGTCTCAAAAAAATAAAATAAAATAAAATAAAAAATAAAATGCCCAATCCTGAAACTTAGGATCCATCCTTGTTTATCTCCCTTACCCCCGTTCACATGCAATTAGTGATTGGCTCATGAAGGTTCTGGAGCATAAAACATACTGAGTCTGCTCCTTTCCAACCTTGCGCCCTCACTGCCTTAGTTCAAGCCTTCAGGACGTCTCTTTTGGATGGCTTCCTTCATCCCTGCTGTAATCTTGAGAGAGGATACCCAAGAAGGATGAGGTCTGGGAGAACAGGATGAGGATGAGAGAGGACACCCAGAGAAGGATGAGGTCTTCTCAAGGAGAGCACAAGGATACACTTGCAGGGTCCTCTCCATGGTGACTCAGCCCTTAGGAATTTGTAACTTCCTGGAACTTGGAAATTTCCTAGTTCTGTGAAATCCTGTAGTTCTGTGGGGCCTGGACTAGC
>CAUYON010097892.1:0-36626 GCA_963573935.1 Arctocebus calabarensis | reverse complement strand
ACCCACAAGTGGGTTAATAAACTTTGGTACATGTACACCATGGAATATTATGCAGCCTTAAAGAAAGATGGAGACTTTACCTCTTTCATGTTTACATTGATGGAGCTGGAACACATTCTTCTTAGCAAAGCATCTCAAGAATGGAATAAAAAATATCCAATGTACTCAGTCCTTCTATGAAGCTAATTTAAAGGTTCCATATTAAGACAATAACCCAACCGTAGCATAAGAATATGGGAAGGAGATTGCAACCCAATTCATAATTGCTAAGTCATGGAAGAAGCCCAAGAGCCCATCGATCCACGAATGGATTAATAAACTGTGGTACATGTATACCATGGAATATTATGCAGCCTTAAAGAAAGATGGTGACTTTTCCTCTTTCATTTTTACATAGATGGAGCTGGAACATGTTCTCCTTAGCAAAGAATCTCTAGAATGGAAGAAAAAGTATCCAATGTATACACCCCTAATATGAGACAAATTCTTTATTGTTCAAGTGAAGGCTACAACCCATTTATTGCACAGGAAGATGGGGAAAGGGGAGAGGAAGGGAAGGGGAGGGAGAGGGTGGGGGGAGATGAGACAAAGGGTGAGATCACATGGGTGGTACATATTCGAAGGGTCAGGAGAAAACTTCTAAATACGGATCAAAAATGTTTTCATATAGTAAAAGAGAAAATCTCATGAATGTTATGTCAATCAGGTTGATAAAAATATCTCATATTGAATGTGAAACCCCCACACTGTACCCCATGATTGAACTAATGTACACAGCTATGATTCAATTAAAAAAAAAAAAGAAAATGCAAGCCCAGCAAGAACCATGGCATACATGTTTAGCCTCCCCTCATTTCATGTATGGAATAAAGACAGAGCTATCTAGAGCGAGGGACTTTTCCACAAGACTTCATGCTTCAAGGTGGCCACCCACCCTGACCCAGCTCTCTAAACGAACTTTCTCTTTATGTCTCTCACAGCAACCTCCAGCTCTTGGGCTTAAGCGATTCTCCTGCCTCAGCCTCCCAAATAGCTGGGACTACAGGCACCTGCCACAGCGCCCGGCTAATTTTTGATGCAGTTCAGCTGGGGCCGGGCTTGAACCCACAGCCCTCGGTATATGAGGTTGGCGCCCTACTCGCTGAGCCACAGGTGCCGCCCATACTTTTTCATTTTCCTCTTATCCTCTCTACCATCTTCTCTGATTTTCTCTGCCAGTCATTGGGAGAGAACTCACAGTATAGTTTGGGGCCGGTCCCCAACAATTAATCTCTTAGAAACAAAGTAAAATGCTAGTTGCCAAGAGATGGGCAAAGAGTGAAAAGGAAATTTGTTACTCAATGGGTATAGTTTTGGGTCTTGAAGATGATATATTCTAGAGATCTGTTGTACAACAATGTGCATATAGCCAACACTACTGTACTGTACACTTTAAAATGGCTAAGATGATAAATTTGATGTGTGTTATTTAATAATAATAATGATAATGAAAATAGTCAAGAAATAGCCTATCTTTACTGAAGTAGAGGCACACCACATACAGTCAGAATGATCCCACAAGCACTGGGGAGCAACTGAGTGTTTTAAACAAGGAGTAGGGAAGTCAATATCCTTTTCCCTCCTTCAGAGGAAAAACGTTTTGTGAACTCTCTTTACTAAACAGCATGTGTTACTGAGAAGAGGACCTGATTGCAGAATGTGGGAGAGGGTCAAAGGCGCTCAGTGTGGGCAACAGCCTCCTTCTAAGCTAAGTAGGCAATGGGAGAAATCGCATGTCTCTGTGAAGTGGGAAAAGACAGAAGGGGCGTGACCTCAAAGAAGGAGGCACCGCCTCGGTTAGTAGCCTCCCCAAGGCTGGCGTTGGAGCTTATAAAAAAATAAAATAAAATAAATGTCTACTAATTTAAGGAAAAATTAATTAGAATTCTTAGAAATCAAGAAAGCTAATTTGTTGTCATTGTGGTGGTTATTGTTGTCTTTTATCTTTGAAAACAAAAATAAATTTTATAAGGTAGGTTAAGATATTTCCCCAAAATATCATCTTGTATCTGAATAACTATTTTATTATTTAAAAATGAGAATCAAAGACATGTCCTTTTTGTTTCTTATACTCATAAAAAAATGTTATTTTTAATGAATGTTTACTGACTAAAGGACCAGTGTTAGAAACTATTGAATCTAATATGACCATTAAGACTCAGAATGTTGTTAAAAATTAACACTTTTGAAAAAGTAACCCAAGGACTTAAAAATAAAGAAAAAAATAAAGTTGTTTTTAAAACCCTGACAGAAAAAAAATAAATTTCTGTAACAACAAAAAGGTAACCCATGACAAACATTCTGATCCAGACACATCCCTATGCTGTTCTCACTGGGTCCACTGTTGTCCAGCCAAAGTCAACAGGGCTGAATGCCCTGAAGTCCCATTATTACAATATTTGATGCCTTCCCACTTTTCTTTTCTATCCCTCTGCATGACCTGTAGGGTCTTAGGAGAATCAGGAAAATTCTTTTCTAGAATGACAAGATGAGGATGTTTTATCTTTTCATTCTACGATCCATATAACTCAGCTTCTCTACACTGAAATTCCAATAGATTTCCTCATTGAGCTCAAAGTTGGCACCAACACCTGAAATGAACAGAAGCATGGAAAAGAAACGCTAAACTTGAATCTGGTTTCAGTTCTAGTTCCTCTGCTTCTGTGATTTGGAACACTCATTAAGCTCCCTGATATTCAGTGCTTTCCATGGCAAATGTTTTTATGAATTCTTGCCTTTACTTCTTCTTTTTTTTTTTTTTTTTTGTAGAGACAGTCTCACTTTATCGCCCTCGGTAGAGTGCTGTGTCATCACAGCTCACAGCAACCTCCAACTCCTGGGCTCAGGCGATTCCCTTGCCTCAGCCTCCCAAGTAGCTGCCTTTATTTCTTTACTTATCTGTGGGTGCCAGGTCATAGGAGACTGTTCTAGACTGAGTGTTTGAATCTCCCCTAATTCATCTGAGGAAATCCTAACCCCAGTTTGGCTGTATTTGGAGGTGCAGCCTCTAAGAGAGCAAATAAAATTAAATGAGATTATAAAAGTAGGACCCTGGTAAAATTTGGTTTCAGTGACTTTACAGGAAGAGGCAGCAGAGAACTCTTGTCTTCTCCCTTCTCCCCTCCCACTCTCACCCTATGTGCACACAAAGAGATGGTGACCATCTGCAAGCCAGGATGAGAGCTCTTCCCAGAACCTTGTCATCCTTGTATCCTGACCTTGGACTTCCAACCTCCACAACTGTGAGAAAATAGATTCCTATTGTTCAAGGCACCCTGTCTGTGGTATTTTTTTTCAGCAGTCCAAAATGACTAACACACAGATGGTAATGAATTTTGTAACATGTGAAGCTACTTTCAAACAAAGGCTATTATTATTTATCTTACAATCTCTTTGTGATTAAGCAGCCATCTGTGGACCAAAGACTGTAATTAGGCAAAGTCCAGCTCTAGACATGGAGAAGCAAAAAGAAGAACTTAGCTTCATCTGAGGCAAATATAAAGCTGATCATTTGAATAACACACTATTATTTTACAAAAGTTTTTGAGAATATTCTCTGTCCTTCCCATCACTCGGAGAGCATTTTGTTTGATAGCATTTATTTCCTTCCTAGTCATCAATATTTTTTTTCTTGATGTCTTGGAATTGGATCTGTGTTAAGTTCTCAGACTTCAAAAAATGTTGAAAGACAGAAATCAACTAATAAACCCCATAATATTCTGAAATAAATTTTAAAGAATGTAAAAAATGAACATAATGGGAACCCTGTAGTGTGCTCTGCCTGATGCAGAAAATGGGTAACTCATCCCCACTTCTCACGTGAATTCATAATCTCAAGTGGGTAAAGTGCATACAGCAAATGACATGTCCAAGGCGTGAGACAGTCCATACAACTAATGACTGAGGTGGCAGGAGCCACAGGGGAGATCACTGCAGTTATGTGAATGCTTCTCCAACTTCACTTCCCCATGTCCTAATTTCCTGCAAAATAGTTTATCATTCATTTGCTTGAATTTTACCTATTTATTATAGATACTTGTAGTTTTTATATGCATAAGGCTACATTATGTCTGTTTAATACATCTAATGCATTATTAATGATAATATATCCTTATATCATGTATATTTTATGTAGCCTTATTATGTATCATTTTATGTACCATGTACATTATCATTTGTGAAGTGTAATAATTTGTTTTTGTTGAAACATCTCCCTAATGAGCATACTGTAAATACCTTGAAAATGGAAATTAATATTTTCTTAACCTTGTAACTCTTGCACCCTATACAGCATGTATTATAATAAAAAGTTAATGTTTAATAAAAAATAAGATAGAGAAGGACTTTGAAGTGTGAATAAAACTCAGCAGCGGGAAAGAGGGTGTTTCTAGGATGAAAGAATGGTTTGACTAATGTATAAAGGTGGGAGGGAGTGTGGGAATTGGGACATCAATTGTTTACAGAAGGTATTTGTTGAATAGCATCTGGATATGTTGAACTCAATCAAATCAAAGAATGTCTCCAAAATATGTGCCTAATAGCAAAATGAAGATTATCTGATGTGCTTTACTCGTGAAGCATAGTGGGAGAAAGGGATCAAGGGTCCTTTTTTTTTCCCCTAAATCTAAGGCACTCTATGTTGAGAACATGAATTTTTGTTTGTTTTTTTGGTAAAAGTTGAAGCAAAAGGATAGTTACTTACACAAAAAATAAATGCTTGAGGTGGTGGATACCCCAATTATCCTGAATTGATTATTACACATTATATTTCTGCATCAAAACAGCACATGGAACTGATAAATATATAAACTATTATGTATCCATAATAATTAAATTTTTTTTCTAAATTTAAAAATTAAAGAAAAAGTATATTTAAAAGAAAATAACATCATAGAGGTAGGGTAAGAGGCGGGACCACACCTATGGAACATATTGCAAGGGTACAAGTCAAATCTGTCAAGTGTAGAACATAAATGCCTTAACACAATAATCAAGTAAATGAGATGGAAACTATGTTGATTGGTTTGATGTAACCACATCAGATTGTATTAAAAAAAATTCAACGCATTGTACCCCACATATGCATAAATGTATTCATGATCTATGTGTCTTTGACTCAATAACAAAAAGAAAAGAACATCATCTGATTTAAATTATTAAAGCTACCATATCAGATGACTTGGGACTTTCTCACAATCATTTCCAGAAAAGTCATACTTGATCTACAGTTGAGGACAAAGTCTTCAGTGGAACAAGATCTCAATTCTTTGGCATTATTTGATAGGATCAGATAAAATGCTATCTTAGTTCAGAACTGCTATAATGAATTACCATAGATAGGGCAGCTTAAGAAACAGAATATGTTTTTTTCACAGTTACAGAGGCTACATGTCCAGTATTTGGCAGCCTCAGCATAGTAATGGGGACCATTTTCCATATTCTTGCTGTGTATTCACACTGCAAAGAGCAGAACGAGAAGCAAGCTCTCTGTGTCTGCCTATGAGAGCATTAATTGCACTATAAGCTCTCCACATTCATGGCCTAATTACCTCTCAAAGGTCCAATGCCAAACAGCATCACATTGCAGATTAGGGTTCAACATACTAGTGGGAGGGTACACACATTCAATCAATACCAAATGCCTTTCCTTGGAATTAGATAGAGACTGAAAGAGACTGAAAGAAGGTTATTTTGCCTGATGATGAAAATAATAATGAGCATAAGAATTATTTCTAAGTCAAGCTCTGGCTCACAAAGCAATGAATCCAAAAACAAAAGGGGATATAAGAGAAGGATGAAGCAGATTTGTAGAGTAAAGCAAAGATGAGTCAAGTCAAAAGAAACGGTTTTGTATCTAGGTCCTGCTTTAAATTCATTTCTGAGGCTTGACCACATCCTTGCCTCTGGCTAGCTGAGATGATTCTGTGTCCCATTGTAAATTCTCCTTTATAAAAAAAATTTTTGCTAACTCAGGTATATTATGTTATTTGTAACAACACAGTCATGCAAAAATTTCACACATTATGTGGCATGGTTTCCACTTCAAATACACAAATATCATGAAACTTAAGACTGAAGGTTTTTATACACATGAAATTTTGACCAAACAATATTTGAAATAACTCATCAGACTGGGAAATGAGATCTGCCATTTCAAAATATGCCATTACACAAGACTTAGGAGAGAGGGTCGATACAACATTACTTTACATCTGCTTATTTGGCATAGAATAATTTGAAATAGAATATGGACTATTAATATTTCATAGCTTTCCCTCCAGATTCCCTACATTTCTTTCCAATTGGTAAGACAGTATGAGTAAGTACCCTCAGTTAATAACATGCCTGTGGACATGTGCCTACAAGGATTTGGAGATTAGGTTAAGGCCAACACATTTGGGAAGTAATAATGCGGCCCCAATTTAATAATAAGCAGCTTTGAGGCACAAAGTGTCAAATAAAACATTGATTCTCATAATATTAATAGTAAGCCACAGGACAAGTCCAATGTTTAACTCTAAAGCACAATAGCTAGTGTTAGCTGAATAAAGATTGATGATAAAAATGGAAACTCACATTGTAAACAATGCTAGGGAATAATAGTAAGAAGGAATGGCATCCCGGTCATGCTTCAAATTCATTTCTGAGGCTTGGCTACATCCCTGCCTTTGGCTATGGGGGATGATTCTATCTCTCATTGTAAATTCCTCTTTCTCTTTTTTATTTTGCTAGCTCGGGCTATATTATATTATTTGTAACAATTTCGTCATCCACAAATTTCAGACATTGTGTCTGAAACTCTAAATGATCTTTATTTGTATATGTGTTAAATACAGGTAAAATATACGTCAATCATAGTGCTTTCGGAGTTTGCAGATAGATTGTTTGAGGATGCCTGTTAGGCAGCTAAGTGGATGTACTGAGTGCTATGTGAGTGTACAATTAAGTAGGGAAATCTAAACTGGAGATATAGAATTAAAGCCAACAGAATATAGGTTATATTTAAGGCCCTGAAACTGGATAAGACCTCCAGAGTGTTTGAAGACAGGAATGGAGTCCACGTGCCAGGGCATAAAGAATTTCATATTTTGGAGACTGAAGAAAAGACAAATAAAAATTAATTTATAATAAAATATAATGAAAATTACAATTAAGAGCTCATGGGATTGTTTCCTCTTCTTCCTAAAGTGTCACGAGTGTGACAATATTTCCCTTTTACAATGCCAATGCTCATGGCTGGGAATTTGGATATAGAAGGAGGAAGACACTGGGACTGAGTGTCACTCAGTGATTATCTTACCTGAAACATTTTATGAATGTTATATGAGATGTATAATAATCTTTTAAATTTCTTTATCTTTTTTTCCATTAGTTTCCACAAGATACCTGAATAACTTTTCTTTTTTTTTTGAGACAGAGTCTCACTATGTCACCCTGGTAGAGTACCATGCTGTCACAGCTCGCAGCAACCTCAAACTCTTGGGCCCAAGTGAGTTTCTTGCCTCGGCCTGCCAAGTAGCTGAGACCACAGACTATCTTTTGTTGCAGTTGTCATTGTTGTTTAGCTGACCGAGGCCAGGTTTGAACCCGCCAGCCTCCATGTATGTGCCATAACCACTGTGCTACGGGCACCAAGCTGAATAAATTTTCTAAAATAAAAATTTTAGTGTGTTTAAAATGCTTTGGTAGCCCCCCTTGACCTCAAGAGAAGGTCAAATTCCTCATCATAGCACACAAGACTCTTCAGCCTCTTCCTTTTACCCACCTCCCACCCAATATCTTTCACTTCTTCCCTGCTGGTACTCAGATCTGCTTAACTTTTCTCAATGTTTCATTTTCATTTATTAACAGCCTTTCACATGGGGTGTATCTCAGCCTGGAAAATTCTGTTCCCCACTCATATGTATTTTTTTTTTTTACCTCTATGCAGTTCTTTTATTGACAAAAAGATTCCCCTGAAAATATTGTGTCATTAATGGAAAACAACAAAGAGAGAAAAATATCAAGAAATATTATTTTATACAAACAAAGAATGGTTAAATATATGTGTGTCTATACAAATACATACATGTTTCCAGATGCACATACATTTTTTATTTGTGCAAATTTATGAGGTACATGAGAAATTTTGTTACATGTTACATGTCAGGAAGTCCAAGATCTCCATCTATCAAGTACAATACACTTGGTTGAGTATATTTATCCTACTTTCTATCAAATAGAAATTTTTTCCCCTTCTCTGTTGCTGTATGTTAGTACCCTTTAACTCACTTATCTTCATCCCCACTCATATGTATTGATGTTTCTGGTGTCCTTTAGAAAACCATCTCTGAACTTACTAGTCTGGGCTAGGTTACTAGTACTTTCTTAAAACTCTTCCTGACTTATTTTTCCTACTGTGAAATTAAATAATTCAAACTTAAAGCTAGAACTTTAAGTTATTTTGAACCTTGAGAGGGATGTGGCTATGTGACCTGAATCACACCGCACGTGGCTGCAGCATCTGCTTTTCCTATAAATGAGTGGAAAAGGCCTGGTGGGACCAGAGAAAAGACCCCTCAGGTCATCATTTCTCATACAATTCTAATGCATTCTTCCTTAGACTGCAGCAAGCTGTACATAGTCAAATCACTTTAACCCACACGCTGACCTCGTGTGGAGTGTTGGCACTGTCAGCTGCCCATGAAGTGGATCCATTCTTCTGGACTCTGTATTCCCCGGGTGGATGTACTTGAGCTTAGCCCTTGAGTAAACCCTCTACTACTTAATCACATCTTCTGAATCTCATTATTTAAGGTTGACGCTGCTCCGTGTTGCAATTGCCAGTGTGAGGAGGTAGAGAATTCATGAAGGAGAAGAGTAGTTCTCAGCTATTTGTGCCCAAGGGGACATTTGGCAAGGTCTGAAGATGTTTTTTGATTGTCACAGTTTGGGAGTTGCTACTAGTATCTAAGTAGTAGTGGCCAGAAATCCATTCTATAATGCACAAGACAATCCCTACCAAAAGGAATTATTCAGCTTGAACTGTCAATCATGAAGGTTGGGAAACCCTTTGCTAGAATAGAGTCACAAGAGCCTTGTGAAGGTTGAGTAGTAGGGACTGCCCAGGACAGGGAGGAGCCCAGCACCTGAGGACAGGGAGGAGGAGGACGAGGATGGGGGAGAAGTCTGACTAAGAGGCTTGATGGATGAGGACACAGGAAGAGTGTTATCGGCTACATTGGGGACGGGAATTGGTATTTCGGGAAGACCCTCCCATTTACTCTCGCTGGAACATACCCACTCCAGGACTTATAACCTTCACCATCTAAAGGGAAGAGATTATAAATACTTTCAATCTAATCATTTATTCTAAGTTTAGAATTTTTAAATGTTATTCTGAAGACAGGATCTTTGGAGATTCTGATGGCTGAAAATGAATAAATGAACTATGTTGAAATATCAGACACTGTTGAAGTAAACCAGGGAACTATTTTGAAACCAAAATGATATTAAAACTATACCTTTCAAATGAATTCTTATTGTGGTCTTCCTGCAAAGCTGCCTCCAAGACTATGTTATTAAAGGCAGTAATTTATAACCTGATATTTTAAGTGGTCTGGAGATACCATAATATACTCTCTGTGTGTTTTCTGTGTCTATGTGGGTCTGTATACACATGCACCTGTCTATACCCACTTGTGTTATAAGATAGCCAGTATATACTTATCCATATATACATGTGGACAGAAACGCATGCCTGAATTTTCTAACAACTTACTTCTAAATTCATATTTTATGATAGCTTAGCAATTACTTCAAAACAACCCAAGATTTTGAGTTCCAATACTCAGTATTCCATTTGTGTGCTGATGTATAAGAAATGTATTTAGTCTGTTTTAGCTTTATCTACTTCTTTATTATTTATTAATATTTTTTGAGACAGAGTCTCACTCTGTTGCCTGGGTTAGAATGCCACAGCTTCAGCCTAGTTCACAGCAACCTCAAACTCCTGGATTCAAGTGCCTCAGCCTCCTGAGTATCTGGAACTACAGGTGCCCAGCTAATTTTTCTATTTTTAGTAGAGACAGGGTCTCACTCTTGCTTAGGCTGGTCTCAAACTCCTGAACTCAAGGAATGCCCCTGCCCTGGCCTCCAAAATGCTAGGATTACTGAAGTGAGCCACGGCACCTGGCTTATTTCTTCTTTAAAGTGGGGGCTAAGTCTTTTTCTCTTTGCAGTTCTAGAAAGGATTTTGTGTTTCAAATCATCACACGGTACCAGGCAAGAGCACCAGTAAAATCTATCCCCCTTCTAGTGAGTGTGATCATGTGTAACTAATCCCAGAAATGAGAAATAAAAACTACAGAAAAAGGTTGAGATTTAGTCATGTCAATATATGCTACAACTTAGAATTCACTCTCGTAAATATGAGCTCTAAAAGTTAAGTTTGATATCTGTGGATAAAGAGATAAAGATATTCATAAATAGAGAAAATACTAATTTTAAATGTGCATTATTAGGGGAATAGATAAATAAATAGTGGTTTGCTCATATTATACAGCACTTAATGGGAACAACTTACATCTAAAGGTTTAATGCTCAGTAAAACGACATCTTTTGTAAAGAAAGAAGTTTAAAAGTGAGAATGAGATGGGAATACACAAGAGACGTTAAATGTAATTTTATTACTCCTATAAAAATATGAAGCAAACATTGCAAAATTATTAGTTTCTTATTTCTGAAAAGCATATTTACTAATCTTGATTTTTTTACTCTTTTAAGAATCTGCTGGTGTGTTTGGGAGGGGGGGAGAGAGAGATAAAGATTTCTTGATTTGAGAGAGACCTCTGACTTTTGCTAAGAATTTTTAGGGACTGTTTCCTGAGCCTTAGTCTAACTTAGAAAAGGAAACAGGGTTACTAAATCAAGACTGATATTTCTAAGCAGTCATTAACTGAATTCAACTTGCTTTTTTCTTTTTATTTGCCTAAATTTGAACCTGTTCCTTCAAGTTACTGGTAAAAACAAGTTTTACTTTCCAAAAATAATTTGTTGATGCACAGTCTGTTTTATCGTTTTTATTGCATACTTATTCATTTAAGTATGACCTTAGGTTTGTATGTTTCCTGTACATTAGTAAAAGCTTGGTTTAATGCTTAGGAAAGTTAATTATTATCCTGCTTCCTTGTGCTTGTTTGCACCCATCCCTCCATCCTCTCAAGGTTGTCTTTGCTTCAGACCTTCTCTGTGCTCTGCAAACAGTTTCTTTTCAGTAGGCTTAGGGTAGCGCTCACACATCTCAGCTTTCTAACACTCCTAAAATTTATTAGTTTTCATATTCAGCCTTGATAAACACTGAGTCTTAGGGTAATTTCCTGTAACTTATATTTGATGAGTATTTTCATAATACAATTTTTAAATAATCATGTTGAGTCTTGCTTCTGTCTCCCTAGTCCTTTGCAGCGCACCCTCTAGTTACCCATATAATGTGTATTATTTACCCTTCAAGTTTCAGAATAATGATCCCCTTCCCCAGGAGGCCTTGCCTGAACCACCCTCTTGACTTAGATCCCCTACCATTTATCCCTAGTCACCCTCATGCTCAGCTGAAATCTTCATACTGGCTCTCCTGAAGATAAAAATGAAATCTCTTTGTATACACCTGTATCAGTATAGATTGTATAGATAGTTGGATGATAGACAGATAGCTACTAGGCAGATAATCTTTAATTTATTGTGCTCAATATAGGGTTTGATTCAGAACAGATATTTAAAGACCGTTGATATAAAACATGATGACTTAATGCAAAGCAATTCATTAGATATGTTAAAGTACAGGCTTCCACCTAGAACTACATTTAAAATTATTGGGATGACATATATTTGGCTAACCTTCCTTAATTGGTAATTATGTAGAGTTACAGACCATAAACGTAGTGTAAGGAAAAAATCAAACAAAATAAAACAAAACAAAATAACAAAACAAAACAAACAAACAAAAAAACCCTGCCTAAATTCAAATCGAGGTGAAAGGAATCCATTTCTCATTGTTCAACTTTCAGGAAGCCCTTCTGCAATGAAAGATGATCGAAATAATAATTAGTACAACAGAATACCACCCATTTCTCCCAAGGTCAAACTTTCGACACCTATGAAAATCTTTATTGTTCTAGCTAGGCTTAGAGTGGCCACCCTTACAAAGCTCATTCCCTGCCTGGTGAAGGGGGCACTCCACTTAACTCCCACTCATTGTGTGTGCTTTAACATTTCACCACACCATTTGTTCTTTATTTCCATTCATTGATATCCTGGTGCTAGACACTTGGTTTTAATTTTTGTGGTAATTTTATATCAAATATAATAAAAAGAAAGGGACACTGGGAAAGAGTTGCAACACAAATGATATGCAAATCCATGAAAGCTAAGAAATTTTCAAAAGAACAAGTGAAAAATATATATAGGGAAAATATGCATCCTTATTTACATACAAGTTGAATGATAAGATATCATCTTTTCTATAATTTTGTCAAACAGTAAAAGAAAGAAAATATTCAGTGTGATCAACAGAAAGATAGTCTTCTCTATTATTGGACCATGGGCATTGTTATAAACTTTCTTGCAGACAATTTGGAAATCTCTCCTAAGCCCTTAAAAAGTCCCTTCTCTGCTTTACCTGTGCATAGAGAAATAAAGAAAATTTTGTTAAAACTATTGTAAAACAGTAAACCTATGAAATGCAATATCCAACAAAATAATTACCAGGTAAATGATGGGAAGGTACTATCATGACAACTCTGTAATAAATAATTTATTGACTTGTGTTTATTATTTGAGGAGAAAATATTTATAACACACATTTTCAAAGAAAGAGATTTTTTTTATTGATAGCTCTTCTCGCAAAATAATCATAACTCTGTATGACGACGTTGTAATTTGTGTTCAGCACAACATCAGAGCATGCTATGTGGAACCCCTGCAAAGTCCTTTCCAGGGCACCATCGTGAGCCCCATACATCTGTGTTCAATGACATGCCTGATTAAACAACCCACATTTTTAATCTTCATCATTTAAAAGAAAAACATAGGTATACTGTGACCTATCAATGACTTAAAGTTGATCAGAAAAGTTTCTTCTTTCCAGAATTTTCAGATAAATTCAAGATTGGATTAAAACAAAGAAAAGACATGTTTATAAAACAGTAAATGCATAAAAAGGACATTCTATGATTTTCTCCTAAGGCATTCATTGTGCTAATCCCATTTATATTACAACTCTGCTCTGATAACTGATGAAAGGATATTATTTAGTTATCCACCTTAATAAAATAATAATATTTAGATGAAAGAGCAATTGAACTAAAATTCAGGAAGACTATCTACTGTGTACCTGATAAAAATTCATATGACAAGATATATTTCATTCCTTTCCTGAATTAGAACTTTGAGATATAGTAGAAAAACTAAATAACATCCAATCAAGAAGTTTGACCTTCAGCTTCCCCCCTCCTCAAGATATAACCCATAATCTACTTAGTTTATTTTCTTAAATTCAGGCACAAATGGCCAACCTGAAATCTAACAAGCTCTTGACCTGTGCCGCCCCTTCCTGCATTTTCATGAAAGGATGATGTAATTCATTATTCCCACTGATGTGTTCAGAGCTCTTGGCCAGAATCTTTGCTATTCATTTATTCCTTTTAGAGTAATCTGTGTTTAATAGAGTGCTGGAGCATGTCAGGATGAGCAATTAAATATGATTGTTGTCATTGACAACCAGCAGTTATTTCTAAAATTGTCCCAGCTAGGAATGGGAGCATTGAGGTGTTTATTTTAAATGAAAGAGAAGTTTGAATGAAGTAACTCTTCCAGATAATGACAATTAAATGCTAGCATTTAAATAGTGCATTTCTCCTTCAAACTAATGGAAATATTAGCGGATTTGCTTTCATGTTTACTTTACTTACTTGCTGGCTTGGAAGATTCATTATTTATTCCACTAGGGAAATTTTACCCCTAGTATCACCCACTAATGGCTTTTGACTGAGAGTGTGATCTCTAATTATTTGGCTAGTTTACTGGAGCAAGATGGGTTGAGGTAGGGGAGCAATCATTTCTGAATGGGGAAAGAACGAGACGTGCCCTTGAACTAGACTAAAAGGACAATGATCGCTTCTAGGTAAGCATAGAAAAAATATATATTATTTTAAGTAATGAGAAAATAAAATGACATTTTGTCAGAATTTTCATAAGACTAAACACCTTCCATAAAAATGTCTCTCTTTTTGTTCCAGTGATATATCTAAAGAGGTTATGGTATTTGTCAGTTCTCCTGTGTAACACCTGCTGTGTGTGTATGTGTGTGTGCAAGCACACAGACAGAGGGACAAAGGAGAGAGGGTCAGCAGCCAGTGGAAGTGAGGACATTTCTTTTGGTGAAATAATTCAAGCTGCCCAAAACATTTACAGTAGGACTGCTCATCAAATTTCCCAATGTTGAAATAGGAATTCTTCACGATGGAAATCTGTCAAGGCTGAGGGAATTCAAGAGGAATTCTTAAGAAATGAATATTAGCATCTCACTGTGTCCAGAACAGAAAACAGGAGTTACCACCACACAGAGGGGCTGGTGAGCTTTCACTGATGCCACATAGACGGCCATGGGAGGAGTAGGCCACATCACAGGAAGGCCACAAAAGAACATGGGGGGCTGAAGAGTGGACAGAAAGGGCAGTGCAGGGAAAAGAAAAGGACAGAGAAAATGTCTTCTCCTCATCACTGTCAAAATCCTTGCTGAGATGATATGCCACTCTAGAGGCTGACGAGGCCACAGAAGAGGTCACCTCCAATAGAATGTAACTCGGCAGTGGCACTTGATCCAATGAACACAAGCAAACCCAGCTCTTTTGTTTTTGTTTCCCTTCTCTTTCTTTTATTCCTCTTCTGTAGTGAAAACTTTTGCAAATATGGCAGTTTGGCATAAATGCAGAAAGTTAGGCATGGAGGTGGGAAAGGCCCAGTAGGTCCGTGGGCTCCTGAGTGCTAGAGTACAGTTTCCCAGGGATCTGTGTGATTGACTCATGTTGCTCCTACGGGTTCACGTATCTGTCTTCTGCAGAGTCTCACCTGGAAAAGTGACAGCTGTGATTCGGGTAGGATCCTGGCCTTGTTGAGTTCTCTGCTATAATACCATCAGATGGCAGTCCACACGCTCCTCTTCTAATAATCCCTCCTCTTCAGAGGCCTTCTTTACTCTCTCCTGACCAACACAAAGAGTCAGAAAGACTCTGATCATACTTCACTGGGTCTGTCTCATAAGGCAACCTCCCAGCAGCTGGCTACATAAAAGGGTCGGAAAGGTTAAGTAAATGCATTGCAGTGCCCTATCATCTGGATAGTAAATGTTTAGGAAGGTGCCTGAACAACCCTTTGTTTTCCTTAATTTGTTCTAGGTCTTTTGTCTAGGACTTTTCCTAGGAAATTCTAGAAAAACTAATTGTATTTTGCCCTACCTGAATGTATTACCAGTTGAATTACCAGCTACCTATTAATAACTGTTTAACAACCAATGGATAAACTAGAATTTCATTTTATTGACTATGAAAGAACTCAGGAAATTTTACCCCAAAATACTTCTTGGTATAAAGAGTATTTTTAATTAAAGGCCCTTAGAAATCAATAGGCCTTTGAAGGTGCCTTCCGTCATTCTTTATGAAAACCAGACCCACCAAAAAGAATACTTCCCTTCCCCACCCCTCCACTCCCTTCATCTCCCCTTCTCTTTTCTTCCTTTCCCTTTTATCTCAATATATTACAAGAAAAAAGGTCAAGAATACAACTAGAACTGGCCCAAATCATTTTAGATATAATGCCTATCTTTCAGGTTAATTTAATTTGCAAAGAGAATCATTTGCAAGACAATCTTTTCACCCTCATTCATTCATACTCCTAAGTATCTCTTTATCCTCTCTAGTAATCATTTATTATTTCTAAAAAGAATAATCTATATTACTCATCTTCCTCTCATCCCTAAAATGAGGGTATATAAATGTCTAGACCCCACTGAAATATTAGGTAATCACTCTGTGATACCCCCCCAGGCACATGGCAAATAAACCTCTTTCTCTTATTAATCTTTATTGTGACTTGATCAATCAGTAAACTCTTTGGGGTAAAAGAGAAGTTTCCCCTCACCCCTGTACTGTATACCATTTTTTTTAGACTTTGAGCCCTACTCCAACCCACCAAACTCAGAGAACAAATCCTAGAAATTGGTGAACAAGTCTATTCCCACTTCTTTCACTGTCTCCCGTGTTTTGTCTTTCCATGCTGAAAAGGGATGGAGGTGTTTATACCCAGTCTTCATTCTCTCTCTCTCTCTCTCTCTCTCTCTCTCTCTCTCTCTCTCTCTCACACACACACACACACACACACACACACACACAAACACACACAATCCGTTACTCAGTGAATCCATATTTATCACATCTTTTTGGAAGAGAGGGTAGGAGGGAGGTTTGATAGAGGGAGGGTAATTTTCGGGACCACACCTATGGAGCATATTGCAAGGGTACAAGGCAGATCTATCAAGTGTAGAACATAAATGTCTTAACACAATAATCAAGTAAATGAGGTGAAAGCTATATTAATTAGTTTGATGAATGCATGTCGAATTGTATAAAAAAACAACACATTGTACCCTCCATTTGCATAAATTTATTCATGATCTGTGTGTATATGACTTAATAAAAAAAGAATTAGATCAATAACTACAAACTATACACAGTCATCCAGTGGCATAGACCTCTTGGTCCTTGTCCCTGACATATCTTACTTATTGGTGGCTGAGACTAAAAGACCCAGTTTCCAACCCTGGGGAGAGGAGCCATTGTGTTTGGATCTCTTATTTGCCACTACATTTTTCCTTCACTTAAAAATAACTTTCTCTCTTTCTGAAATAAATTTTAAGTTTTTTAGGGCATGGAAAATATTTTGTTTTTAATATAACCCCTAAATTTCTTTATCTGTGGGAGCAGTAGAAAATATTTGTCAAATAAATGAATAATTGACAGATGACAAAACATCTAATTATAGGCAACTATCAATTATCTTGACTGATTACCCCAGAGTTAGGATTTCTTATTGAGATTTTTTCATATGCTCTCATAACAAACCTTGTCTTTATTATTTTGAGTATGCGATAGTAACTTATAAGTTGAAAAAAACTCATAAATAATTTTAATTGATTGTTAGTTTTCTTTAAAAATTTCTTCTCTCTTATGCATTCTACAGAATATAGCTTGACGGGCAAGAGAAAGTCTGTTAAAGTAAAATAGTAAATTAAATCACTGACATAATGGACCAGGAAAACTAAAAAAAAAAAGAATAATAATAAGAAGAAATAAGATAAAATAGATCAAATGGTAGAAATAAAATTGAGAAAGACAGAGAGAGAGAGAGCTCTATTTTGACATGAGCTTTGCATTAATCTTAAAGAAAGTCTGCCATTTCCAGAATAGAGTAAAATAATTCAGAAAAGTTAGGCTGAGGAAATAGAATGAAGTTTTATACAATGAAGAAGTTAAATTTAAAGTTACACTTCCTTAAAAAATTCTTTTTGTGATTCTCAGGATATGTCACCTTCATGTTAATTAATAAATGTCAGACGTATCGTAAAACCAAAAATAAAGAATTACCTTCTCTCCTGAGCTCCTGACTAGTAGGCCAATAGTGTGAAATCAAGGCGCACACTGTGCCCACTGTCCACCATCCTTCCTGAATCATTGCTTTGCCTCAGAAGGCTCAGGAGGGTTCTGATAACTGAGAAAATAAAGACTCTGAAACAAGACAGACACCCGGAGAGAAGGCCGCAAGCCACCTACAGGATAAGAGGCTCTTGCCAAGGAAAGAGCATGTATGTAGGGCGTATGTAGGGCCATGTGAATGCAGAAGAGACTTGTTCACTGCAGAAATTACTTTGGTAGCAGATCTGAAGTCAGGGTATCCCGTGCAGATTGCATTGCAGTTCCAGAGTGTTTGCGTATCTCTATAAGGATACGCATTGTAATTATAGGCAAGAGAAAGAAGTGAAATAAACTTTTTAAAATTGGATACACACAACATAGTGAGACCTCCATCTGTACAAAGAATTAAAACATCAGCTGGGCTTGATAGCCCCAGACTGTAGTTGCAGATACTCAGGAGACTGAGGCTGAGGGATCACTTGAGCCAAGTATTAATATTTGCAGTGAGCTTTGATCGTGCCTTTGCATTCCGGCCTGGGTCATAGAGGGAGACCCTGTCTCTAAAAAAAAATTTAATTTAATTACCTAAACGTGCATCAGGCAGGCCCTCAGCACAAAGTACATGGCATGCTCAGTTGGGATTTTTCAAGAAGATCTTCTTAATGAGAGGAAGAGGTCCGGAAGCACAGAGAATACACACGTGTAGATACCTTGGGACTAGCAATAGTGACAAGCCTTTTCCACTCCTAGGCCTGACGGAATGGAGGGAGGAAACTGTATTATTGGAGGCAGGTGTAAAGCTGGGTTGGGACAGGGCTGTCCTCACTGCCTCAGTGCTCAGGACTCGAGCTGCAGACACTGCCAGGCCTGGACTCGGACAGGGGGGATGTGGGAGGGAAAATGCCCCGATCATTCTACTTTTCACCCAATAATAGCTTTCTGATGTTTCCTACTAGAGGAAACTAGAGTGCAGGGGATCTAATTTGATGCCCTTGAAGAAGCTCAGGAAATTTCACTTCCAAATATGTCTACTTGGTACACAGAGTTTTTGAATTGCAGGCTCCTTGAGATCAACAGCGCATTGGAGGAGGCTTTCTCTCTATCTGCAAAAACCAGACTGAGCTGATCAAAAAATTAAAGGAGACAACTGACTTTCCTTCTTCCCCTTGTTGTCTCAATATATTGCAGGAAAGAAGACTGAGAAAGCCGAAATTATTTTAAACACAATACCTGTCTCTCAGGTTAAGAAACCTATCTCTTATTAGTTTTCTTTAATTATGAGTTGATAATTCAGTGAACTTGCAGGGAAAAGGGCAAGTTTCCTCTCATTCTTATACCTTCCACAGAGATCAGCTTCCTGGAAACAAAGGAGAGAGTAAGTTAGAGAATGAAAACAGATGGCAAATGCTGAGTAACCAATGCCACGGCGAGGAAGCCTTTATCTAATTAAATATTATAATCACAACAGAAGTTATACTATTATACTGAACACGTCTGCCATTATCCTCCTAAGAAACAAGTTGAGACCCAAATTCAAGTACTAATCTGCTACATCTGCTGGGAGCCTTTGAAACATCTCCTTAAATCCCCTATGCTTTAAGATATAATCATACTTTTATTTACCTTTTTTTAAAAGCAAAGGAATTTGATATAAGTGATAAAAGTTACAACAAACTACGCCCTCTTCAAGGCGGTACACAGTTAACTTCAGGTTTTCCTTTCCCCGAATGAGGAGAATCTTACAGTGCTAAGTACAATGCAAACTTTGCACATTTGGGGCCCATGAACTTCATGAACTTGAACACACTTTGGGAAACTTACAGACTAAGCTGAGGTTACCTTGTTGAGTAGTGAAGTTCTGTGTTTGGAGCTGAGGAAGTTGGGTTCTATTTTCAATACACTCATTAATAGTGCCTTTTGAAATCTTTCAGATTTCCAAATAGTATTTCAAAAGGTAATTTGGGTTGAAGTTATGAGTAGGCAAACACAGTGGAGTGTTCCCTTTCATGTAGTTTTCTATTCATCTACAAATGCCATTGGTCTGCAATTTGCCTTCGGAAAACGCATGCAATTTGCTTTGATAAACTGAAAATTCCAGCCTCACGCTGCTCTTTTGGGGGAAATCATGAGGCTCCTACAAGAATGGGTAAACAGAGCCGCAACTTGTCAAAAGTACTAACATTTGAAAAATTAGAATTATAGTAATTGGATACATCTATTTTAAGAGCTCCTGTGAAAATAATCTCCTAACACTATTTAACTCAAAAGGTTTTAATGTCTCAGCTTTGGTGCTCCAGGTCTACCACGCAGATTCAAATATATATCCAAGACAGAGGAACAGAGACCTCCTGAAGAAAAGCTGAAGAAAATTAAAAGCAGCCTATACCTGGGAGCTGGGGAGGGCGATGTATGGCAAGGGGGTCATATGGTGTGTAAACGGTACCTTGGCACCCCCCAAAATAGTGCAGACGAAGACATAACACACATCTTGGGGAATTTTCTTCTCCATCTCTAAATTTGTTCCATGTTTCTTTCATTTGAAACTTCCTCTTAAAATATACAAATTTAAATACATTTTGCTACTTAATGTTAAATGATTAAATATTAAAAATATTTTCTTCTTGGCCCTTGAAGTATTTTTCCTATTATTACCTATATAGTAATTTCTTTATATAAGCAGTGCTAAAATAAGATATAGCAGTTCCAATAGTAAAAATAAAAGACTTGATAAGATATAATCTAAAGAAATGATTGCATTAAATAAAGGGACAGACTCTTTAAAGGTGGGAGACTTCTGTTTTAAGTCATTGAATAAAGCCATATCTGTTTTCAATGAAGCTTACTAAAACCGAGAAAAGCAGCAACAAAATATCAAGACGAAAGCTCCATCCTCATCACTTTTACGACATGCCCCAACTCCAAATTTTATGCTTTAAAGACTATTTGCCAAATATAGTGATGCTGAGGATAAATGAGGTAGGATGCATAAAGATAGTACGTAACTTAGGCAATACTTAACTTAGACGTTGGGCAGAATTTAGGTCTCTTTCTTTCCACCAGGCACTCATTTACACAAGTTTCCTGTCTAATTATGCGCTGGTGTGGAACCTTGGAAAAATTCCAGACCCCAGCAGGACATTACCTCAAGGCCGTAGTTAGTCTATAGATAAACAGCCTTCAAGATAGCCCAGCACATTCACCAGCTGGAACAATAAATAATTCAAGCTAGTCGTGCTAACCGGCACGTCCTTCCACTCCTGCAAGCCCTCATACCAAATTCTATTTTTAAACTCCTATCCGCAACCCAAGACTTCAAAACAGTTTCATTGAGACACAAGCCTTGGCCATATCCCCACTGCTGGCTCTGGAACAAAGTCGCTATCATTCCCCACATCTTGTCCATATTAGGCTCTTGGTACAGGCAAGTAGTGGAGCCTGCGCTCTACTCACCAGATAGAGTAGATGGGAGCCTGCGCTCTACTCAGGAGACTGAGCAGACAGCACTCCTGACTTCAGTCTCCATACACCTCTCCAGCCAGCTGTCTGTTCACCACCATCCCGCCATGCCTGTCTCTTCATTCACCTGTTCAGCTATATGTTCATCAAATGTTAACAGTGATTAATCCTTTCATTGGATTGGAATTCCTTCCTGCTTTTTAAGATTTTTTTTTTAATGTTCTGTATTGTTCAAGGATCAGTTAATCATTTTCTAAATAAAATGTTAAATCTGAAATGAAGCAATCCAGTTTTTTACCAAAGAAAAGTGAATTATTAATGACTTAAAATAGAAGTATTGATGACTGAAACTGTACTTTTTTGTAATTTCATAATTTTTAGATGTACTGAATATATATCATATACATACATTACATATGAACATGCACACACACACACACACATAGACACACACATACATGCACACAGAGAAACAAAGAGACAGAGAGTCAGGGACAGTGAGACACAGAGAGATTCCTCTTCCCTTCTGGAGAGAGACTTCTTTACTCAGGGGAGTGAGGGAACAGTTTCTGTGCTTACCCTGCCTGGATTCCCCTCAGACCCCAAATTCTGATTCCTCACACAGAGATGTCTCCATTTGGATCCACAGTCCTGTCTCGTAATTACAGAGCTGTCGTAGGTTTTTGGTGGCCGGGTCTCTCGCTCTTTCTCAGGGGTAGAGTCCAACCTGAATACGGATTCCAGCTTAGAAAGTTATAGTTGTATTCCCTCAGTGGCACCTAACCCAGCTCACATCACAAGTAGGAGATGTTAACATCACCATAGACTCCGACTTCAGCCTGATATTGAGGAAAAGCATCACCATTCTCCAGATGGCTTTGCTTATGTCGCAACTTGCCTTCATTTCCTTTTAACTCATAGAATTGTAGAATGTTACAGTCTAAGGAAAGGAAAAGAGAGAAATGGGTCAATGTTACTGAACAGTCTTTTAAGCACTTCATATTTCTCTTTTCACTTCACACTAAAAACAGCCTTACAGAGATAGGTATTATAGCCCATATTTCATGGGTGAGAATATTAAGATTTACATGGTTTAAATAACTTGCATAAGGAGTCTTACAGTGAGCCTGAGATTCTGTGACCAATGGCCCTGAAGCCTTGCTATGTTCCCCAAGCCGTGATGCTCCCACCGAGGATTTATCATCTAACCCTTATCAGGAAGTTGAGTGAGGCCCAGAGCAGACAGAGCAGAGCTCTTGCCCAAGGCCAGTTAGAGCTGGCACTGAACTAGTCTCCTAAATCTTGTCTTAATGCTTTTCCACGTCCCAAGTTGCCTATTCCTGACAGCAGGCACAGTTAGGGCTAAATTCTGAATGCGTCCAGTGCTTTCCCTGAGCCAGGAGGCTCCCCTGGTGTTGGCATCTCCCACGCCCCTGGGACCTCTGCTCTGTCTTTTTAGTCCCCGGTTTTCCTTGTTGTAGCCTCTCTTCAATTTCAGAGCACAAGAGTTGGGAGCAGCTAGCAGGTTCTTTCTGAGAGTCTCACTACCACTGCCCAGTAACTGGAGACCAGTGAGAATGAGCACTCTCCATAACCTGGCTTCCCGGAAATCGAGAAACCAAGTCCCACATGCAGACACTTAGGAGCAACCATGCAGCCTCAGTGAAATCCCACCATTTTCTGTTCTGATTCCGGAAATGCCTTGTATGAGAAGTTCTTATAAAATAAACATTAAAATAATCTCATTGTGTACTGTCATCTGTGGCAAACACCAAACCATCTCCTGGAGTGCTATGATCAATAATCTTCTAAAGCAGCATCAAGACACAAGATCATTTATGTATCAAACTTTCATGGTATCTCTAAGGGTATGTGGTGAAATCAGCACTAGATATTAATGCCTCTCCCTTAAAAAGGAAGGAGTATTTTCAAAATGTTTTACCTCATCCACATGCACGTCTCTAATCTCTGCATGTGATGTGTCCCGAGCAGCTACAAAACTGCCTTCTGGAGGTGAATTTAGAGGAAAAGATTCTTCATCGCTCCTCTTAATACGGGCTTCAGGGAGTTCACCTCTGATCTTATCATCACTCCCAAACCTGAAATCATCACCTCCCTTGTCCTTTTGTGACAGTGGAATTGAGAGCACTAACCTTCTACTTGTCACCCTTGACTGTAGCACAGAATTCTCAAGGTGCAGAAGGAGAGACAGAAGGTGGTGTTAGGTCAGCCATTGTCTGGTCTCAGTTCTTCGTGTGCTCTTGGCCAAAGAATGACCAGACACTCCGAAAGTAAGGTAAGCGTGAAACAAGCTTTACAGAGCAAGAACAAAATACATTTGTCACAGCTGACAAACTGGTCCCCTGTCCTAACAAGAGGTTCTGGGTATGGCTTAGGGTCTTGTTTTATAGTTTCCAGATTGGGCTCTCCTTATAAATGACATGTCACCACCAAACCACTTTGGTGGACAGTTAATGACATGATAATTAGTCTCAGGTTATTCTAGGTCACTTTGCAAATCCTATTGTGCCTGGGCTGAGCAATTCCCTGCATTCTTTGCAGATTAACTGGGCCATTCTTCCTTCACTCACGTGTGGCAGTTGGTAAGGGCAGGATCAAGGGTTGGGCAGTATCAAGACATCAAGATGGGGTGCCTACCCTGTCCTTCTTCCCAGATGGGGCAATTGCTCGAGACAAGGCACCCACCTTTGTCCCTATGAGAGTCAAAAGCCCTCGGAAACCACCTAACAATGCCACCAAGAATGTTTGAAAATATGTACCAAATACCAACAATTCAGTTTTCAAGAATAAAAGCTTAAATATTAGCAAATAAAGACAGACCACTCTTTAGGACTACTAGGCTCTTGAAGCTGAACTGAAGAAGCAGCCAGAGGAGTGAGACAAGGAGCGGGGTGGACGCTGTCACCCTGCCTTCCTGGAGCCTCGGACATGTCTAGGGCCTCACTGCCCCAGCAGAGGGAAGCCTACTTTGCCAGATCTTCCAGTTTCCTAAAATCTACACATAATCTTTATTTTTAATGTGAAATGTCATTACTATAACCATGTTTTTGAATGATTACAAAAATGTCATGCAAATAAAATATTGCTACTCATCTGCACAGGAATTCTTTGAGAATTTTAGGTCAGTGACAAGAGCTGAGTCATCTTAAATAGGACAGTACATTTATGAGCCTATTTAGGCAATAAAATATTTCTCAGAATATGTGGAATTGCAACTGCTTTATATAAGATTCTTTAAAAATAGCTAGCTGTTACTAAAAAAAGCCATTTTATGAAAGATGAAATATAGATGGCACATTGTTAATGTTATATAATTTAACCCTCATAACAACCCAGTAGGGAGATATTATTTCCATTTTGCAGCTAAAGAAATTGATAAACTCTGAAGGGTCAGTGTGGGGTATTTCTGACACTAACAATGAATTCTTCCGTTCCCTGACACCAGTTGGGTTCCAACGATTCAATTTAATTCTGGCACTACCTAACTTAATTAAAGAGCTCTATCCAACAAATCCACCCCTGCTACAGTCCTGAGCCACCTGTACTTCTGTCTAACCAGCTATAAATCGAGGGTTCTATTTTCTAAAACAACTCAAAGAACTCAGGAAAATGACTTATATTTACTGGTTTATTATGAAGGATACAACTCAGGAACAGCCAAATGGAGTAGATGCAAAGGACGAGGCATGGAACAGTGAGAGGGTCAGGCTTCCCTGTTCTCTCTGGATGTGCCACCCTTGGAGCAAATTGATGTCTTCACCAACTCCAAAGCTCTCCAAACCTCACTGTTCAAGAGTTTTTATAAATTACTTCCTGGAGATTGGTGGGTGAGGCTAAAAATTCTGATCTTCGGAACACTTCTCGCTAGTGACTACTTCCAGCCTGAGACTTAGGCCACACCTTAAGTCACATATTGTCATAAACTCAACTATAATAGACACAGGCTCATTATAAACAACAAAAGACACTTCTTCTATGACTCAGAAAATTCCAAGGGTTCTAGGAGCTGTGTGCCAGGAACATAGGAACAAGATCAACCGTAATTTTGTATGACACCACCTTAAGTAACTTTTCCAACATCATACAAATGACCTGTACTAGAATTTAAAACAAGATGTAGTTAGGTCCATTTTCTTAACCTAGGGACTGACTTGCTGACTTAGCTAATAAAGTAACATTTTTTATTGATATTTTCTTAATCAATAACCACTACCACATCCCAGTATCTGCTACTTTTCACTATGATCCTAGAAAGATTTTAGGTATTCCTGTTATGCCTGACCTAGAAGGGAGGATCGTGATAGTAAAATCAGTGTTTCAATTCCCTGAGCTTGACGTTCCTACAAAAAGTTGGGACAGAATATTTCCATTTTGTCTCTTTGACTAGAACTTTTCTTTGTTGCCTGAGAATCTAGAGCAAATGCAATCTGGCATTTACTTTCTTTAATGTGAGCCTTTCAAAATGTCAAAATATTACCCCAAGAGTGTAAGGATTCCTAAGGGCTTAGTCACTTGAAAAATTCAAGAATCTTTGTGCTAAAGTGCTGATGAAGTTTTTGGTATTCCTGTTCTGTGGCAGGAGACAACATTGAAAAGAGAGGAAAGTCAAAACTGAGTTTTCAACCGCGCATTGTCCCTTACCCTGGGAAATGTGATTTGGGGAGGCCCCACCTTTCTGGACTTTGGGACTTCCCTGTTGTGTCCATTCATGGCTTTCACTCACCTGCCAGACAAGAGGAAGCAGAAGGCACCTGAGATAACAGGCTGAGGACATGACGGACGGGGGCACTGATGGTTTGAAAGAGAACTGAGCACGTTATTTGATTGCCTATAAAGAGAGTTTGATTTTAGGTGTGAGGAACTGGGTCCTGACTCAGATTCTCACTATTATGTGACCTTTGTAGTTTTTGAGAAATAGAAATAGTTTTAGAAATAGAATAGTTTTCTGTCTATTCAATGAGAGGAATGGATTAAATCATAGTATTAATAATAACTGCATTGGTTGAAATACCAGAATAACAATTTTCCTGTCATTCTGCATGCACTATCTCATTAATCTTAATGATAACTGTGAAAATTGCGTATCATTCTCTTTATTTTGTAAAGAGTTGCATTAAATCATTGGCTCAGAATTACACAAATGCTAACTACAAGTTCATTGTCTTTCCAAACACTCAGCTACTAAGTTTAGCTCATTAAGTTTATTTCAGCTCTTCATATTATTCTATTTCCTCTCTCATCTAGCCAAAGTTCATTTCATTTTCACTAAAATAGTTTTTTATTTTTCCTGGAGAGTTGCAAGAATGAATAATAACAGTCTGATAAAATACACAGCCAAGATCTGTTATCTTCATTAACCACTGTAGTTACAAGTACTGGCCAAAATAATTATCTTTAACTAGACTGTAAGTTCCACAATGGCAGGGATGATACATATTCTTATATCTAAGTTTGTCTTTGCTTAGACCAGGGGGTAAGAATAAAGTAGGAAATTCTCACATTTTCTTCCCTTCAATTTTGATTATCTGATACAATTCCAATAACTTGACCCCCTCAGTGGAAAAAGCACTCCAAGGCCTCTCCACTGCTCCTCTGTGCTTCTCACTCTGCTGTGCTTCTCCACTGGCCTGTTTCCTGGCTCACCTTGCTCTTTCCCATGGTTTTTCTAGTACTTCTTAGATGCCTTTGACTCTAGGGCAAGGGTAGATGAGTGCAAAGACAGGACATTACATCATGCAGGTGGGACAGGTGCATTATTCTGGAGATAGTAGCATGGACTAAAATAACTGTGATAAAGTGTTCCAGGTGAAAAGGTATTCCCTGGATAATCAATGAATAAGGGCAGGTATTAGTAACTTCACACTATGCAAAGGCCATTTGCACTCTGCAGTTCGAATGTCTCCCATAGCTCATCTATTCTGTAGGAGAAGTCACAGCAGTCCTGAAATACGCTTCCATTCAAGGTAATTAAGCAAACACACACAGGCACTTAACGTATAATGAGACTTAAATAGCAATGTGCACTTTTTTTTTCCTGGTGATTTCAACAGCCATCATTTCTACATATTCATGTTACTAAGAGGCATTTGGGAGATAGCCTGGGAGTGCTTAGTTCATTTTTCATCCATTCATTCATTGGAAAATGAGGGCACAGAAAGAGAGAGAGGAGAGAAAGAGAGCAGGGAGAGAGAGAGAGAGAGGAGGCACCCACACTTTGTGGAGCCACAGAATATCTACAAAGATGAATAACTAAAGGGACATCTCTCTCCAACCCACAATCCACATCACCACACACATCCCTCATGGTGCCGGGGTATCTAAACTTTTTTTTTTCCTCTCTGCTGCCCATTGGAAGAATAAATTGTCATGGGCCACACATTAAATACACTAAGGACAGCTGATTAGCAAAAAAAAAATAAAGGTTCCATGCATACCTTTTGTGATATCTGAGACCACTGATAAGCAAAAAAAAAAAAAAAAAAAAACCCTCACAAATGATCCCCGGGGCACAGGTTGGACACAGCTGACCCCCTGCACTGAATGCTCCCTGATGCCTGAGCGCTCTGGGCCGTGGCTGCCCGCAGACTCTGTGCTGCCCCTGCAGCCTCATTCTGCAGTGCAGGGGTAGTTCTTAGTCCTCAGCCATCCCCTCCACTCTGGCCTTCTTCTAGAGAGTAGCTGCTGATTTTTCAGGACTTTTCCATTTAAAGTGATGTGCTCCAATCTCAGTCTCCTCACTTCACAGGTAAACCGCGTCTCCCCAGAAATTCACAGGCATTAGGTGAGTTTTGAAGTGGTTACCATACTGCCTCTGTTTGTGTCTCTAGGTTGTCCATGATTTTGTGAGTGACTCGAGGGCAGTGACTGTGTCTCAGTCTATTGTTTGTTCTTTTCTTTTTACTTTGGACCCTTTTTATGCCTCTGTAGCACATGGAGCATGCTCAAACTAACACATGTTAACTGAATAAGGGAAGAAATAATTAAGGAACTTCTAGCATACGGCTGTAGAGACAGAGGCAAATAAATAAACAGAACCCTGTATGCCAAGCTCTCTGGGCACCCATGGAGAGGGCATCCCACCCTCGGCCTTAGCCCCACTTGTTCATTCTCATTTTGTTCAAGTGAGCTGCTCAGCTCCACCCTTCAGGAGCAGATTCGATATTGTTTTCTATTGTAATAGGAAAAGTAATGCATAGCACACAAAAATGCAGGACACGTGCATTTCACAGAGAAAACTGTTGCTTCAAGAGAGTAAAGAGTAATTGCCTGAGGGCTGTATATGTTGCCTAGCCTTGGAGAAGACGCATTACATGAAAACATGGGGACAGGATGGGGAAGAACACACCCGGCAGAACGCACCTCCCAAACATGAAGGATTTCGACAGTTAAGTAGAAGAAACAAGAAAGTTCTCAGCCCTCCCTCTCTTTGCCTAAAAGCAGGGGAAAGATTTACAAAGACAAAAGGTATCCTGCCCCCATCTCTATTCAGAGAACAAAGATTAACCTCTGAAGACAATTTTAGACCCTTATCCTGCTGAGATAGCACCAGTGGAAACTACTTTAGTAAGCTTTACTAACCAGTTTTTTTCTCCATTTATTTGACTGAAGTTGCTGCCACTAGAGACTCAAAGTCCTTTTCTCTTGTCTTGTCACTTCTCTAAAAGTTTACTGTTCTTCGTTGAAGACTCTGCATAAGCTGAAATTCGAAGCCACCTTTTTGAGAACTACTCATTCTCCTGGTGGCTGCCTTATGGGCATGAAATGTACCTATTTATAAATGTCTGTTTGTTTTTTTCCTGTTAGTCTGTCTTTGGTAATGATAATCCATTCAACCCCCTACGAGAGGTTGAAGGAAATTCCCAGCAGGGCATATGGACAGAACTGAAGCTACAACCTGCGTCCTAAGAAAGAGGATGAGGAATGTCCTAAGCATTCCTGGAGACTTCCCTCTGATTAATAAAAGCTAAGAAGGTTTCCCTGAAGCTACCTAGTATGTCTTCTTGCATTAATCAGCTTAGTTACCCCTGTGCTTTCCTGCCAGGGACAGGTAGGCAGCTGTAGCTCCAGGTTAACATTAAGGGTATGGCTAAGGGTGTTGTACAGGAAACCTAGCACTCAATACTTCTTTTCAGTTTTATCGAAAGGAAACTGTTAGTACAGATGATTCTATCTGTGCACAGACACTCTGTGCACAAGAGCCCAACAGGAATTTAAAAACAAAACAAAACACTTTCTCTTAGTAGCTGGACTGGAGCTTAATTATGACACGGTGACCATCAGAGCAGATCTCTTTCCAACAGTGTAAATTGTAGGAGAACTACATTCTAATTTATTTAACATATTTTCCATAATACCCAACTAAATGCGCTTGTTCATAATGGATTCCTAATTTATTTGCAGGATTCAGGAATCTACATGAATCTCCTGAGACTTGCATGGGCCCTACAGATGAGAGACCATATTTTGTCCCTGTTAATCCAAGAGCTGGAATGCCCAGTTTCACCGACAAAATAAACGCAGTTCGCTTGTAAGAAAGAAAATTTTAATAGCTTTGGCAGTCCAATAATAGAATGGGCTATCTTACAAAATTACAGGCTTCACACCACTAAGAATGGACATGCAGTCATCTTTGGGGGCACATTTCTACACATCTTAGCCATTGAAGATAAATGTTCTATAAGATATAGTAAAGCATCATAAAATGGCTCTACTGGAAGAGAAAGGGAGATTATGTGAAAAGAACAGGTTACCACAAACGAGTAACCCATTTTAGGCCCTATATTATAATTTTAAAAAAAAAGAAAAAATGATGAAGGCAAAAATTAGAGAGAGAAAAAATTAACTTACTACCAGTCTTTACCCTGCAAATAAATTAGGAATCCATTATGAACAAGCACATTTAGTTGGGTATTATGGAAAATCTGTTAAATAAATTAGAATGTAATTCTCAGAAAATTTACAACCCAGTAGAAGAAAAGCATATTCATAAATAAGGATAACATTGTAGTGCACAGAAAGTCTTCTGAGAATTAGACTTTAAATAAAAATGGACAAATCAGCTTGTATTTTCCTTATAATAAAAAAAATGACAAAAAGTAGGGGATTTGAAATCACTTGTTTTCTACCTGCAAGAAAAAAATATAGATCAAAGCAGTTTGAATCAGAGAAATGAGAAAAACATTTCTCATTTGTTTTTTGTTTCCTTTCTCTTTTGTTATAAACATTATTGAATCTTAGATTCAGATTGAGCAACAAAAAACACATTTTTGAAGTTATTTTAAATATTCTATTATTAAAGGTCATATCCATTTAACTTATATAAGACAGTAGTTTTATTAAAGAAATGTTAGAAAAATTAAATAAGCAAACAAAATTTGAAAGAACTATAATCCCATTCAGTTTATGTTAAAGACATAACCTTTTCAATGTCTATAAATGTAAATGACTATGCATTTAAACATAACGTACATAGCATGAATAATAAATAATGTATACTATTAAGCATTTTTGTGACATAATCCACACACATATTGAAATATACTTCTCCATTAATAAAAATGCTTTTAGATATCATCTTCAATGGCTTATTTCTTTGTTAGATGCACCATAATATATTTTTGATTGTGGTAAAATATTTTAACCATTTTTAAATGTACAGCTTAGTGACATTAAGTACATTCACGTTGTACAACCATAATATGCTTTTAAAAGCCTTAATTCCTGGACAGTTCATGTGTTTCTAATTTGTTAATCCAAGCAATATAAAATAAGCATACCACTGCTACAATAAGCATGCTGGTGAGGATGCATATTTCATATTATTTTGCTACAAATTTTCGTTTGATTATGTACCAATGTATATATGAATGCCAATTTCTATATACTGTTAGAGACATTTAAGTGTTTCTATTACATTTTATTTATGTATTTGATAAAAAAGGCAGTATTTCAATACTATATTCATTATTTATTTATTTATTTTCAAATAACTCTGAGTGTTTGACATATTTGTATTTGTTTGACATAATTGAATTACAATTTGTAAGACAGTTCCTAAGAGGAATTGACACAGAATTGACTTGGTCAGAAGATACAGTAGACGTTTTCAGACTTTCTACCACTCATCACATTGGTGGGAATCATTCGTCATAGAATAATGATTTTTATGTTGCGTTGTTTTTCTGCAGGTGCTGTATGCACACTCCCAAGACTCTCTGTTGAGACCTGTCCCCAGTAGGTGTCAATTCCTTGGCACATGGGCACATCAGCAGGTGCTTCCCAAAGGCCATAGGCACAAGGATGCAGATATCTGCAGCTGGAAGAGGCTGAGCACACTGAAGAGCTGAGGGGATAGCGGTACTTACTGGTGGTGTCTGCTACAGCTGAGAACAATCTTCCCACCACAATGAAAAGTAATTACTAAAGTGCATCATATTTTCTTTTAAACAAACTTTTACTGTAAATACTCTTTGCAGAATTGTATTGTTTGGTATTACTCCTGCTCATATTGCTAACAGTCACCATCTTGTCAACATTGTTTCCATCATTTCCATGACCACATGGGTTTTTTCCAGTTTTACTATAGGTTTACTAGAGTCCATTTAACCCAGCATTTGTCCACTGGTACATCACAACAAAGTGATGTGTGTGAGAACCGTGGAGACATGAGCTGCTAAAGTGTTGTCAAGTTTTGTTATAAGTGTGTGTATTTTTATGACAACTGAGGTCATGCTCGGACAGCAGTGACTGCTCAATGGAACATAAAGCTGAATAAAAGAAACGAAAGATAACTTCACATCCATTGAGTACTAAAGACATTTTCAGTTCTTTCAACTCTTCAAACAGGCTCATATATAGTCCTGTTACATTTTCTTGATCTCCTATTCCTTATTATGTCTCCTTTATGATATTTTAAAACTTGATTTCTATTTTTATTGATACGAAAGTTTTTTTAATGTTGTAGATAAAATATATTGAAAATAAGACTCCATCATCTCCCTGTAGCCATTTTTGCACTTGAAAAATATCTAATGTAAATCTTATTTTTACCTACAAAGCTTTTTAGAATACCCCTTTTTGTTTTATCTACCTAAATTTCAGGATAATATGTCAAAGATTTTTTTTTGTTTTTCGTTAGTTACTCTAAGCTATCTATGAAAATCTTCAGTATGGGGTTTTCATCTTCCATTAATTATGACATATTTTTGACATGATTTATTCAAATACTTAATTTTTTCTCTATTTCTTTTATTTGTCTTTGGGACCTATTATTATTTTTAGCAATTTTTCTATTTCTGTAGAATGTACTTATTAACTTATGTTTTATCTGATGCTTTCTGGAAAAAAAGAGAAGTTTTTTTAATAGTTCCGTTTTGTGAAGTTTATTATTCACTCATATATTATTTTTCTTATTCCAACTACTATAATTTTCTTAGTATTTTAATCTAATTTTTTTAAAGTAAAACTATTTGGCTTTCTTTTTCTCTCGTTACCAATATAGTCCCCTCTACTATTTAGTACAAATTTAAATTCTCATTATATCTGATGGTAGGAGTATGGGATGGGTCTGGACAGGTGAGCTAAGTCTATACTGGGTTAAGGATGCACATCCTACTCAGCAGCCCTGATCCCCGGGGACTTGTTTGCCCTTCTTCTTGATTTACTTTATTATGTAATCACCTAACTCTCAGAGTTATGAGCTGTGTGGCTGGGAGAGAGAATTTTCAGGGACCAGCTGTGTTAAACTTATTGACAACTACTTTCAAATAGCTATTCTCATGGGAGGCTCTAATTGTATCCCCACCATCCCTGGACAGCATGCAGACAGTACTCTAGCTCAAGGGACCAACTATGTTGTGTCAAGGGCAATGGCCTATTTTCAAAAACATTGGGGAGAAAAACGTCATATGAAATGGGTATCCCAACATACTCTCTGACTATCGATCAGGATCGTTTTTACTCAAGGCTCTCACCTCCCCTTCATGGAGCTCAGTCATCTTCTGTCTCCGCAATATTTCCTCCCAGGTTTTACCTTTGTTTTTCTGATCGTTCTTTTTCTATCATCGCTTTGTATCATACGTTTCAAGTCTTAGTTTAATATGCCATATTCCCTGGAAGCAGAAATTTAGAAAAGATACTTTCATTCTTACTTTATGTATGATAAAATTTCGGTACAGAGAATTCAAATAATTTGCTTTGCACTACTCAGCCAATAAGCAGTAGCAGAGAAAGCAAAGTCTGACTTCAATTCCCATGGTTTTCTCTGCAATTTAGATTACATAACAAGTAATATGCAAAAATCATCTCTAAGAATCTTATTTGCTCAGTCAATAAGAAAAAAAAATCTTATTTTACAAACTCGAGAGCTAGAAGATCATTTCAAATTTTACCCCCCAAAATTCAAATACATAGGAGATAGTTTCAGTCCCAAAGGTTCGTTTCTCTTGGTGGAGATGAGAAAAGGCTGTTGAAAAAGTATAAAGATAATTTTGAGTCCCATTTACTAAGATGACTTATGTAGAAATTACATACATAAACCCCATAAGTGGACATGGAACATTTGCAATTTAGAGTCTTTCCAGTGATGTGCACAGAGCAAATGAACATCCCTGATAGCCAGCTCTCCACCA
The DNA here is from genome assembly GCA_963573935.1 of Arctocebus calabarensis. Taxonomy (NCBI): domain Eukaryota; kingdom Metazoa; phylum Chordata; class Mammalia; order Primates; family Lorisidae; genus Arctocebus; species Arctocebus calabarensis. The sequence goes on along the minus strand of CAUYON010097892.1, from coordinate 2,758 downwards.
GTAACAGGACATTAGCTCTCCTTTCAGGTAAGTGCTTTTCAAGGCAATGCCCTGAGCAACAGCTCTCGAAACAAGGCAATGCATTTAATTTTTAATCACCACATAGTTGCTTGTTGGGGAAGCAGACACACTAGTGTCAAGTATTAAGACATAAGCTAGTCAAATGGAAAATGCCACCTGGGTTGCCGTTTTCCTAAATAATTCATGGTAAAGTTGAAATAACTGCCTGGGGTGTTTGTCAAATTTTCTGATTTTTTTTCATTTTACTTTTGTGCATTTTTTTAGAGACAATGCTCATTTGAAGACAAAAAGGATGATTAGCAATATTTCAAATCTTATGATTCTAGTGGTATTGAGCCTCTGCTTTGTAAGGCACTATCATAAGTGTTTGGATGCCAAAACAGAGACTCTTCCTTGGTCTGTGAACAGACAGTCAGCAAAACCTCATGCCCACAGCCTCGTCATTTCTCCATCTGTGAGAATCCATCTACGTGACCATTTGCCCAGTCAGGCCACCAGTCAGATACGACAAAGTCTACCTGTCCTAAAGTAGAACTTGCAGCGGAACACAGCATCTGAAGTAGAGACGACCAACTAACCAATCTATTCACGTTCTTACTGAGATGAAAATTACTCTAAACAAGGGAGACAAGGAAAATGCCAGCCTGGGAGCACCCTGTGTGTTAAATGTTTTGCTGGTCCTTTTACATTTGTAACTCAGGAAGGTTAGTACATGCCCATGAGTTTGTTGTTATCAGAAGTTAGCTTGCCGCTCAAAGTGTCCTCGTCTATTTTCTGAAATTGCTGGAGGGGGTGGCCTCAGTGTGCTCTGATGGAGGGTATGCAGGACAACCACCCATCTTGCCACCTGGCTGTCCTACAGATGAAACCAGCAATGCTGTGCTAAGAATCCTCCTCCAATGCTATTACTGCTACTCTTACATTGGGAAGTGATTTTACGGTTATGTCCCCCTTAGCCTTAGACATAGGGTTTTACCTACTTCCCTGCAGGTAACTAACTTGAAGCACTAACTCTCTATGAGAATTGTCAGAACTATCAGCCATCATCTTTCACTGCAAGCCAATCCTATATCCACTCTACATCATTTCTAGCTAGGAACCCCTTACCCAACTCCAAGATGCTTCCACAATTGACAGGACCCTGTATTTTAGACATGAAGTACAAATCTAACAAAACCCCAGTTTGGAGAAAGGATGAGAAATATAAACAAGAAGCTGCCACACTTATTCAGCATTTATATAATACAGTAGGTATGATAGAGAGTTAATTTAATCTTTTTAATACCTCTGAGGAATGGATATTATGCCCTTTTTTAACAGATGGGAAACTATAGCTAAGCAAAGTTAATCGTTTGCCCAAGGTCACACAAGTCTTAAAGAGCAGAGACAAGACATATGCTCAAGTTTGGCCAACTTTGCAGTCAATGGCTTCAAAGATGCTACCCTGCCTCCCTACTAATTATAGAGATTCCACAGTTCTGCTGAAGAAGGGAATTTGGAAATACATATCTTATAATCATTTATACAAAAATAGCACATCCTTTATGACTTTATCTTCCTTTTATGACATGTTAGTTTGGATTTCCATTACCTAGTGAAAGAATATGTCTAAAAATACTTTGGAAAGTTTATAACCCTATTAAAAGGCAAGGTACTATTATTAATTTTGGAGGTTTAATGGTCTTTGCACAAAGGATATTTTTCTTCATACAATGATCTCCAATCTATAGTCTTACTGAAAGAAAATATTATGAATTTTGTGATTACTTTGCACATATTTTGAGAATTACAAACTATGCATGCTCCAAAGTTGATTGCCTTGTGGTTCCTTATGCAAATATCCAAGGACTATGTACATGATTTATACAATGTTAAGTCTGTAGAAACTTCTTGCTATTGATAACATGGAGCAGTAATATGGCTTTGTTTCAAAAATACTACTTATTTATCTCCATTGTGAATATATAGTAAGTCAATATTTAATAAATGTACATGGATGAAACATTAAAGTTAGGCATTATTATTACTGTTACTCATAAAATTATGCTAGCTTTTTAAGTGTGAGCACAGAAAAAATAAAACCAGCTGCCATTTATTGACTACATTTTGTGTGTCAGGAGTCAGGTTAGATGTTCTATCTGTGACGTGTTACTGAATTTCTTTCTCTCAGTGACTTTGAGATAGAATACTAAGGCTTAATGAGGTTAAGTCATGTTCACAGTTATAGAGCCAGAAGTTGTCCAGCAGACAGGATTTTGCATCCAGGCCTATCTGCCTCTGAAATTCTTTCCATTTGGCAGAGGCATCCCAGTTTTTCAGAATCTCAGGATAGAACTAGAACCAATACTCCCCACACTGCTCACCCTTTTAATGTTTTTGATTTGACCCTCTTCACTCTCTGGAGTTAATGCAATAGAAACTATGCAAAGTGATGCCTCCATTGCCAGACTGTAATTCTTATTTCTTTTCATCCAAATTTCCTTCTTAGGAACCTGAGCAATAACCTTCCTTGGGAAGTGAAAACACAGTGCCAAGGGTTACCTAAGGTCAGTAGAATGTGCAGAATAATGTCTCGTGTTAAACTATAATCACTTTCTTTTTTTTTTTTAATAATTTTATTGAATCATAATTGTGTACATTGGTGCAATCACAGGGCACGATTCATATACATTCAGAAATATTTTGATCATACTGTTACAGATATCCTTCATGGCATTTCCTTGATCACTATATAAAG